>CAXITT010000340.1:484238-555613 GCA_964033795.1 Lymnaea stagnalis | reverse complement strand
AGTGAGATGGGGGAAATTCAGGTGTTAGTGAGATGGGGGAAATTCAGGTGTTAGTGAGATGGAGAAATTCAGGTGTTAGTGAGATGGGGGAAATTCAGGTGTTAGTGAGATGTGGGAGGGGGGGGGAAACCAGGTGTTATTGAGTATCCATCCATCCCTGTGGCGCTGCAGCCCATGTAGGGCTTTGGCCTGCCTCACCACTTCCTTCCACTCAGACCTAACTAATGCCTTTATTTTCCATGCTTGGACTTTCAGCTGCTGTAGATCTTTATCCACAAATCATGTCCATATCCATGCATAGGTCGATCTCCATTGGCATCAGTCCGGGTTTTGTTCCGTTGCTTGGCTTTCGTAACGTTGGGTTTTTTACGTGGCCGGGTTGTTAACCCTGCGCACAACCTTCGTGGGGGGGGGGGGGGGGTTGCCCCTTACAGCTCTCTGGATAGCTGCCTTAGTTTTGGGGTAAGGTTCCCTAGTGAATCCCTACACTTCCTACAAGGCAGTAGGTTCTGATTTTGGTCCGCCCCAGGTATTTTATTTCCCTGGTACCCTCCATATCTGGTGGGCTTTCCCCTGTCCGTCACCTGGGGAGGCGCTCGATGGAAGATCAGTAACTCCGCACGAGATTATTGAGTATAGAAAACAACAAATATCTGGTGAGAGGATTCAAACCAGGGTTTGGTAGATGCAGTAAAACAAGTTGAAGCTTAACGATGAAAACATGGAAGCACTCCTTATTGACGATCACAAATCATCCTCTAACTCAGCTCTCACCACTTCTCCGCTAGGAATCTTTGGTTATTTTCTGTCTAACAACATGTCTCTCAATAATCACATCTCTCACATTTGTCGCTCTGCATACACCGCTATTCGTCAGATCAGCTCCATCCGCCAATATTGACCGTACAGTTAGTGCAACAAAAACCCAAGTCTGTGCCAATGTTCCCTCTAAGGTTTGTTAATTCTGTGCAAAATCATACAGTTGTGTGCAAAGTATTACAGCTTCAATTTTTTTGTGTGCAAAATTTTACAGCCCACTCACTTACATGGAAACTTGCTGCACGGTACTCAAAACTGCTGCGCGGAGTCTGTGAGATAGCCGCGCAGCCGCGCAGACTAAAGGGAACATTGGTCTGTGCTCTAGTTCTCTCTCGTCTTGACTAGTGTAATTCTCTTCAGCCAGGTTCACCAAAACACTTCTTAGAAAAATTACAAAAGATTCAAAACTCAGCCGCTAGGCTAATTCTAAAGGCAAGAAGCGTGATCACGTCAAACCACTACTTCATTCACTTCATAGGCTCCCTATACAAGCACGGATTGACTATAAACTCTGTGTTCTCTGCGACTTTTCCTCGAATTCCTCCCCTTCCTATCTAACCGAACTTCTCACTGTCTATTCACCACTTCGACAGCTTGGATCCTCCGTAGACGCGCGTATTCTTTCTGTCCCCAAGACTCGCACAAAAACATACGATGAACGATCGTTCTCTTTCTGTGCCCCCAAACAATGGAATTCTCTTCCATTACACATCCGCAATATACCGAACATCACAACCTTCAAAACTGCACCCAAAACACATCTCTTTAATCTCCACTATCATGTCTGATTCCCACCTCTGACCGAAAAACGATGGTACTGAGTTTCATCCATGGCTTGACATGTAAACAGTTTTAAATATATATTTGTTTTCTTTCATTTAATGAATGAATGTCAATTAATTTTGTAAGTTTTTTAAAATTATGTTTGTTACATTGTATGTACACCGTGGTGAGCTTAGCCCAAGGCTGAGGTACCACGCTATATAAAACCACGTATAATAATAATAATAATAATAATAAAACCAGGGTTTTATTGATGGGAAAGACAGGCTGGTGAAATGAGTAGAAAACCTGAATTTGGCGTATTGTCATATAGGCATTTTCATCTGAACTAGACATTGTTCATGTCATCTAGGTATTGTTCATGTCATTTAGACATTGTTCATATCACCTAGATATTATTTATATCATCTAGTCATTTTGCATCTGAACTAAACATTATTCATGTCCTCTGGACATTGTTCATGTCATCTACACATTGTTCATGTCACCTAGACATTGTCAATGTCATCTAGACATTGTTTATATCACATAGTCATTGTGCAACTGAACCAGACATTACTCATTTTACCTAGATATTATTCATTTCAAATAGATATTGTTCATGAAACCTAGACATTAAATATCTAATAGGTATTGCTCTTCACAACCGAATCGTGTTCATGTAACTAGCGTGTTCATGTCACTGAGTCATTATTAATATCGATCAGACAAGGTCAATGTCATCCAGGCATTGTTATCACAGTAAAGATGAAAATCATTTTTTTTTTTTTTTAGGCTGGCGAGAAGGGGATCTGAAATAGGGGGGGGGGGGGGGNGGGGGAGGGGAGATCTGGCATATGCCATGACAGAAAGTGCGGTCGGAATGATTATTTATTTATTTTTTTATTTTATCTTTTTAATGGGGGGGGTCTGGCTTATGACAAGAAAAGCTTGATTGCGTGTGGGGGGGGGGGAAGAGAAAGCAAATACCAGGACAGAAACCGTGTGTGCTAAAGAGGGGGGGGGGGACTGTAGTCAATTGTAAAGTATTTTCTTCATGAAGAGGCTTACACATTGGTACACACCCAAGCATTTTACTGACCCTAGATACGCCACTGCATCCTACGTCCAGGTCATAATCCCCCCCCCCCCAATCAAATCGCCATGTCTGTGTACAGTGCACAGCCTGCTGTAGACAAGTGCACAAAGAACAATCCTAAAATGTCAACACCTGGATTTTACAACGACATATTAATTTTTTGGTTCGGGTCTTGAGCGGATGGATACAACACCAGTGCCCGATGGATGAGGAGATGGATACAACACCAGTGCCCGATGAATGAGGAGATGGATACAACACCAGTGCCCGATGAATGAGGAGATGGATACAACACCAGTGCCCGATGAATGAGGAGACGGATACAACACCAGTGCCCGATGAATGAGGAGATGGATACAACACCAGTGCCCGATGAATGAGGAGATGGATACAACACCAGTGCCCGATGAATGAAGAGATGGATACAACACCAATGCCCGATGAATGACGAGATGGATACAATACCAGTGCCCGATGAATGACGAGATGGATACAACACCAGTGCCCGATGAATGACGAGATGGATACAACACCAGTGCCCGATGAATTAGAAGATGGATACAACACCAGTGCCCGATGAATGAGGAGATGGATACAACTCCAGCGCCCGTTAAATAAGCAGATGGATACAACACTAGTACACCACCAACCAGTAAAGGAAAAAAACCCAGTGCCCGCTCAATGAGGATACGGATAAATATTTGAAAGCTAGTAATTTTGAGGGTTGGGATGGCCTTAAGAAGTTACCTGTTTAATGTTTATTTTAAAGAAACTGGTTGTTCATTTGCACACATACTTGACTTCTATAGAGAAGACAACAAGACAGACATGCGAGAAAGCAAGGCAAATAGACTAGACAAGAATTAAGACAGAAAAGAGACCAATGCAGACAGACAGAGAAGCAAACAAACAAGAATAATAGCAGATTGAGGAATAGCCCCTACTCAGTGCGTACTTTATACATAGATGGCCCTCTATTCAGAACGTACTTCATTTACTTCATATATAGATGGACCTCTACTCAGAGCGTACTTTATAATAGGGATGGCCCCTAACTTATTTTATCAACAATTCTCTTTGACATTGTTGAGACATCCAGAGTCACGTGTGATATAGTCAGTAACAAGTAATGTCACAACAAGGTATGGGTCAGATAGTGTTTTCAAGTAAACACTTAGGTCTGGAAGCATGTTAAAAACACTATTATCTTGTACATTTTATAATATATTTATGTATTTATTTATTGAGGCATTTTTATATAGCGCTTACCTTAAAGCTCTAAGCGCTTTACAATTTTTAAAAACATGTAAACTAAGAAAGATAAAATAAAATAAAAATGAAAAACCATATATGCCATGTTTAAACACAAACTGCAAGCTGATATATAATTGAGTGATTTAGAGATCTCATTTTTGTTACAGTATATTTGCAAATATAGTTATGTATTAGTACAGACGATGTAAGCGTTTCTTGTTAGTCGGGGGAAATTTCTCATCAAATAAATAGACTGATTAATGTAAACGTCTCTTAACGATCTCCACCACGGCTAGATCCTTTACGGGGATTTACCCAATAGGTTGAATGTGCGAAAAAATGAAATGCATTCATTGTTTTGTGCTTGTAGCTGCTCAGACAAAACATCCACATGGGCACTTCATCAACAGTTTAAGTTCAAAAATATTTATAATCTCCACAAATACAAGTACTAATTATAGATTTATACGTGATAGTGTAGGCATAACCCTCATGGGGTCGTGGTGCAAACAGTAACCCACTTGAGTAACAACTGTTTGTAGTTACTAGATAATGCTTAGGGACAGACTCTTCAATGATCACAAGCTACAGTAACACACACGTCAATATCAAACGCTGCAGTAACACACGCGACAATATCACAAGCTACAACTACACACATGTCAATCTCACAAGCTACAACTACACACATGTCAATCTCACAAGCTACAACTACACACATGTCAATCTCACAAGCTACAGCTCCACACATGTCGATCTCACAAGCTACAACTACACACATGTCAATCTCACAAGGTACAACTACACACATGTCTATCTCACAAGCTACAGCTACACACATGTCAATCTCACAAGCTACAACTACACACGTGTCAATCTCACTAGCTACAGTACCACACATGTTAATCTCACAAGCTACAGCTACACACATGTCAATCTCACAAGCTACAGCTACACACATGTCATTCTCACAAGCTACAGTACCACACATGTCAAACTCACAAGCTACAGTACCACACATGTCATCTCACAAGCTACATTACCACACATGTCAATCTCACAAGCTACAGTACCACACATGTCAATCTCACAAGCTACAGTACCACATATGTCAATCTCACAAACTACAGCTACACACATGTCAATCTCACAAGCTACAGATACACACATGTCAATCTCACAAGCTACAGCTACACACATGTCATTCTTACAAGCTACTGTACCACACATGTCAATCTCACAAGCTACAGTACCACACATGTCAATCTCACAAGCTACATTACCACACATGTCAATCTCACAAGCTACAGTACCACACATGTCAATCTCACAAGCTACATTACCATACATGTCAATCTCACAAGAAACAGTACCACACATGTCTATATCACAAGCTACAGCTACACACATGTCTATCTCACAAGCTACAGTACCACACATGTCAATCTCACAAGCTACAGCTACACACATGTCAATCTCAGCAGCTACAGATACACACATGTCAATCTCATAAGCTACAGCTACACACATGTCTATCTCACAAGCTACTGCTACACACATGTCAATCTCACAAGCTAAAGCTACACACTTGTCAATATCACAAGCTACAGTACCACACATGTCAATCTCACTAGCTTCTGTACCACACATGTCAATCTCACAAGCTACAGCTACACACATGTCAATATCACAAGCTACATTACCACACATGTCAATCTCACAAGCTACAGCTACACATATGTCAATCTCACAAGCTACAGCTACACACATGTCAATCTCACAAGCTACATTACCACACATGTCAATCTCACAAGCTACAGCTACACACATGTCAATCTCACAAGCTACAGCTACACACATGTCAATCTCACAAGCTACAGTACCACACATGTCAATCTCACAAGCTACAGTACCACACATGTCAATCTCACAAGCTACAGTACCACACATGTCAATCTCACAAGCTACAGTACCACATATGTCAATCTCACAAACTACAGCTACACACATGTCAATCTCACAAGCTACAGATACACACATGTCAATCTCACAAGCTACAGCTACACACATGTCATTCTTACAAGCTACTGTACCACACATGTCAATCTCACAAGCTACAGTACCACACATGTCAATCTCACAAGCTACAGTACCACACATGTCAATCTCACAAGCTACATTACCACACATGTCAAGCTCACAAGCTACAGCTACACACATGTCAATCTCACAAGCTACAGTACCACACATGTCAATCTCACAAGCTACAGAACCACACATGTCAATCTCACAAGCTACAGCTACACACCACTCAAACTCACAAAGAACGCCTTGCAGTCAGCTGATCGCTTGGTTAGTTAAGGTGCATTTAGAAATTCTCATGCAATAAAATTTGATGACTATGTCTTTGAATTATACGTCTGTGACGTTTCCGTGTCGATGATCTATCGGTCCAAGATATGTCCATGTCGCTGGTCTATCGGTCCAAGAAGTGTCCATGTCGCTGGTCTATCGGTCCAAGAAGTGTCCATGTCGATTATCTATCGGTCCATAAAAAGTCCATGTCGATGATCTATCGGTCCAAGAAGTGTCCATTTCGATGATCTATCGGTCCAAGAAGTGTCCATGTCGCTGGTCTATCGGTCCAAGAAGTGTCCATGTCGCTGGTCTATCGGTCCAAGAAGTGTCCATGTCGCTGGTCTATCGGTCCAAGAAGTGTCCAAGTCAATTCTGTGGTTTGTTTGTTTGTTTGTTTGTTTGTTTTTTTGTTTTTTTTTGTGTTTTTTTCTGTTGATGAATTGTGTTTTGACAAAGATTATGTCGATGATCTTTGTGTCAATGCTCTTTGTGACGATGATCTTTGGGTCGATGATACTACATCTTTAGTCGAATTTTTTACTTAAATTAGATCTGATGCTACTAAATCCTAAGGCAAAATGAATTCTAACACTATATCTGCTGCTACAATATCTTTAGACGAAGTTGGAATGCTCACATTAGATCCGATGATTCTAGATCTTTAGGCGAAGTGTGAATGCTTACGTCAGAACGGATGTTACAACATCTATAGACAAAGAGAGGTATCATTTTTAATGAGCAGAGTTAATTCACAAGTACCACTCACCTACTTTGCCACTTGAATTCACAAGTACCACCCACCTGCCCTGGCACTACAATTCCCCAGTGCAACCAACCAACCTTATCATCACAGATCCTCACTTGACCCACAAGGCCAAACAGTGTAAAAAAATGTATGCTGTGTAAAGTGACAACTAACACCCCCAGGCAAGGGCGATCATCAAGCTCACATCAATAACAAGTGACACAAAGGAAAAAAACCGGCTAGAAAAAAATAAAACTTTCTGATCTATTGTGAAGAGATGTTTTGCATTTAAAAAAAAAAAAATAAGTTTTTCTATCTTATTTATTTATTTATATATTTATTTTAAAAAAAGAAAGAAAAAAAGTGTCTGCGTGTCTGGCTGTGTTTGTGTGTGTGTGTTTTTTGTTTTTTTTTGTTGGGGGGGGGTGGATTTTTAAATAGATTTTCATTACATTCTGTCAAACTGACTTATAAATATAAATATACCAATTATTTTCCACGAAAGTGCTCAAATCCTGCCCCCCCCCCTTTTTTTCACGATAATGGTGACAGTACACAAAAGTTTCCCATTCCCCCACCCCCCTTTCCCGACCACCACCTTGATAAAGCAGTAATGCATGCCTGACGCCCATAATCTTAATGTCGTTGCCCAAAGTCCCGACTCCCGGATACAAGTGTACAGATGACCTGTAGATCCGTACAATTTTCACGATAAATGGGCCCCGCTGCGGTAATTCCCCCCAGCTTGTAATCGTTATTTCTAATGAACATTTTCATAAATACTTTGGGGTCATTTTTTTGTGGGACTGACTTTCTTGTTCACTGGACTACGCGTTGTCTCTTGTGCTTTCTTACGTAAGTCGCTGTGATCGAGTTTTCCCACGTGGTTAGACAGAGACTTATATCTAGTTGAGTGTGTTGTCTTAAATGTTAGGGCTGCGTTAAATGATTCAAGCACAGAATGATTTGGGGTTCTTATACATGAAACCATGGAAAATGTGCTCAGAATGATACGCCTTCTTCTTCTATATCTTAAGGGCCCACGATCAATTTATTGATCATTTTGGCTCCTATGCATGTAGATGGGATTTGCAATGTTTCTGTTCCTGGTGTTGATGAGGAAATTTCACAGATTTCCAGTGCCACTTTGTGAGGGAATCATGCACTAGGGGTTTGAAGGCTTGGGGCAATAGACACAAATGTGCCTAAGCAGTGCCGTCTTAAGGCATAAAGGTCTCACGCCTCTAGGGTGCATCGTGTCTCGAAGGGGGCCTTACGCTTCTAGGGGGCCTTACGCTTCTAGGGGGCCTTACGCTTCTAGGGGGCGTTACGCTTCTAGGGGGCGTTACGCTTCTAGGGGGCCTTACGCTTCTAGGGGGCCTTATGCTTCTAGGGGGGCTCACGCTTCTAGGGGGCCTTACGCTTCTAGTGCCATTGTGCTAACACTATTGTTAATGGATATCTTCTTCTTCTTCTTTATTTTGAGGGCCCACGATCAATGAATTGATCATTCTGGCTCCTATGTGAACGATTATTTTTGGCAAATTAATTTGCTTCAAAATGCAGTGTGAAGACCATTTCTCAGGGGTGAGGGGTAAATCAAGGAGTCTTAGAAAATGACCCATATCGCCATCATGTAGTCATTGAAACTGAGATAGTTGTTGTAGTTAGAAATTCCAAATAAATCTTTTAAGTTAATGTATTTGTTTTGAAATTTCATTCTTTATCAACTTCTCTCAGATCAGTCGCATATTAATCAATATATGACGTCTTTTGTAAATAGTTCCTGGCTTCTTTTTTTTAGACCATTTAGAAACTACTTTTAAAATGACCTGTTTAAAATACCCATACCAAAGAACTATTGACCTTTTCTACAAAAAAGTATCTATTTCCTTTTTTTTTTGGAAACACGTAGCTAAGTTTTAAATAAATGCGACATGTTCATTATTCAAGTAATAAACTCAGTTGTTGTTGTTTTTTTATCCTGACGAACAACGGTTTTGAACAGAAACATACATTTATTTTTTTTAATTTATACATTGATGAAGTAGTTTCAAAATAAAATTATGTAACTCTATTACTATTTAGATACAACTAAAAATAAAAAGGAATTGCGTAACCCATGGATCGTCAAGGAAAACTACATTTCAAGAACCATATTTTCTTTTGCTTGTCGATTAAGTATAGATTGATGCAAGACTAAATTAATGTATGCGCCAAAATGCATCCCACCATTTTGAATGTACGAAAATATTGCTGGGGGAGGGGTTTACTTACACCCCACCCCAAACCTTGCCTTAAGTTTCATCGCCTTCGATCTCTTCTCCCTTCCAAAATTAAAGCGACAGTGCCGACATATTTGGATCTTTAAAAAAGCGTTGAATGATAACAATTGGGATGTTGTCTAAAGGACAATCTTATGATTTGGCATTAGTTTGGCATACGTAGTTGTACTATAGAGATTTAATGGACGAAACTAAGATGTGACTAAAAACATACTCCCCAGGGGACTCAACTGCACGAATGAATTTATGGTTATATATGGCGGGGCGAGGACGTCAGAGCTGACCCGGGGCATTATAATCTTGTGGTCGGTATAGACGCCCTGCACCCCCGTCCTCCCTGCCCCAAACCCCCCCCCCACACACACACACCGAACGTCTGAAGATACCCACACTTCGCTGTGGAGAAATTTCCTGTAAAATGCGATATCTTTAATTCTGAGGTGCCTCAGATATTGGAGTCCTTGTGCTTAGGTCTACTTTAACATAAGGGATTCTGCCACTACCCACCAGCGATAATAGGTACCATAGCCCCCATCAGTAGTTTCCTATACAGTTTTTTTTATTAAACAGTGTTTGATTGAGACTATGGCATACAGGCACAGCATCATCGGATATGGACCACACAAGCACAGTCGGACGTGGACCACACAAGCACAGTCGGACATGTACCACACAAGCTCAGCAAAATCAGACATGGACTTCACAGACACAGCACATTTAGACATTGGCTACACAGACACCCCACAATCAGACAGTGAATACACAGACACAACACAGCCTGGCATTGACTACGCAGGCCGTCAAAAAGACGACTTTGTAAACGACTGCGGGTATTGGCACAACACTCGCTGCTGTGAAGCTGAAGGCGATTGTCACATGGTGGGAAGAACGTTGGGTTCAGCCCCTAAAGCCAACGTTACACAATGGCATTTAATGGTATGACGCAGTATGACATAGTGTGTGTCCCAGAAGAAGACTATGGCCTTCGGGGTATCCATTGTGCAGGACGACAAAGGGCACCCACAGTCGGCCTAGGGGTCAGCAGGACAACAAAGGGCACACGCAGTCCGCTGAGGGGGCCATCCAAATTTGAGTATGTGCGCAATAAAAGAAAAGACACATTTTCGATTTTCGACCTCCTACCTCCCCTGTCACTAGCATATTGTTTGTACACCTCCTACCCCCCCTGTCACTAGCGTATTGTTTGTACACCTCCCCCCCTCAAAAAGTAAGTACGATGAACTTTTGACATCCTCCCCCACCCCCCAAAAATGTGTTTATTAAAATTATTATAATTTTTTAAAATATTTATAATAGTGTCTTTCACAGAATCCAAACAGCCAGCTGTTTAGTGAACCAAGTGAGAGCCACGCTGCCCTTGGGCAGGGCCATCTTAACAACATGGGAGGCGCTGGGCACAGCAATGTACTGGGACCCTTAGTAACACAAAATACCTGGGCCGTGAGAAGGGGTGCGAAGGGGGGGGCAATCGCCCCATGGTCAAACAGTTTGGGGGTGTGGGGCAAACAGTTCCTGCTCCCCACCAACTCACCCAGAGGAATAAAAATGTAAAAAAAAATATAAACATTCAATAAAGTTAAACTTCGATGAATTCAATTTATTGACACAAAAAACAAAATCACTCATAATCAATATTGTTTTTTTAAAACATTATCAGAAATAAACTATAAATAATCACAGAGGATCATGAACTATTGTTATTGACAGATAGATAAAAAAATTATTTAATATAAATGATCATAATCGTTTGCGTAATTTTTTTTTGCAGAGAATTGTTTTATTATTGGTTAAAAGTCAACTGCTTAAGAATGTCACTTTCCATACACATAAGCGAAAGCCAGTTGAAACGTTTTTTGTCCCATTGTACTGGGAAGCTGATACTTACCTCATTTTTTTTTTTCGATTCATACCTGGGATATTTAAAACGTGTTGACGAGAGTTATTGCCCAATAAAAGTTTTAAAATTGAGCAACTTTGATTCCCAAATATAATATTAATTTTAGAATGTGTTGACATACATCGTGATTTAAAATTGGGAAATTTGCGAATTTTAAACTCAATTAAATTGTCAAAATCTTTCAATATTCATTAATAATATGTAAAGCATGATGCCTCTATAAGAGTGAGTGTCCTAGAAACACGGGTCTCCTTTTAAGCTCGAGGCCCTGGACCTGTGCCCACTGGGCCCATGCCTTAAGAAGGCACTTCCCTTGGGTAGAGCCATGAGAATGGGACAAAGGGGGCAGCCACTAAGGGCGCCAGAATTAAACTTTCAAATCCTAAACACCCCAGAAAGACACGAGGCGCCAAAAATCGTATTTTTCCTGGCACGCCCGCTTACGCAAAAGCTATTCTAAAAATCGACAACCCACCCTTCCCCCCTCAGTGCGCGCGTACTATACGGATGGCCCCTTGGCGACAACGCCCATTCAAAGTTGTGTCGGTCATGGTAATATCAACACACTCAGACGAGTAAGTGGGGGAATTCAAAGGCGTACTGTGATGGAGACCTGGTAACGCCAGCATTGGATAGAGTCAAGTGGTTTGCGTCTATGTAGTCAAGGATTTAACATTAGCTAATTGTATATATTTAATTTAACTCTAAAGTCATTGACTTTTCTTCCGCAGAGTCATCTACTGATGTCCTTGAGTCATCTACTGATGTCCTTGAAGCCGGTTGGATAACGTGGTGTGTAGAGTTCGTGCCTTGCCGAAAGTCCAAGTGACATTGGCAGTTTTTGAGTCGACCAATCACTGCACACATTATTAGAAATTAGTCTAACCAGACAAAGCACCAGAAGATACCCAGATAACTCTTCGAGCAAAGAATATAGGTCATGGCCAGAACACGTGACTTAGAATTGGAAGAAGCCCTTGAGAGTGTCGGCAGTTTCCACAAGTTTCAGTTCTTTATGTTCGCCCTTCTGTTTCCGGCAGCCATGTTTCATGGGGCTCGCTTGACGTCAAGTGCATTTTTTCTGTATGAGCCGGGGCACAGGTGAGTAACATCATGACAGAGTTGTTCTGTATGAGCCGGGTGACAGGTGAGTAACATCATGACTGAGTTGGTCTCTATGAGCCGAGTGACAGGTGAGTAACATCATGACAGAGTTGTTCTGTATGAGCCAGGACACAGGTGAGTAACATCATGACAGGTTTGATCTACATGGGCTGGGACGCAGGTAAGCAGTCGAGGAGAAAAAATCACAGAAAAATTATAAGTTTAATATAAACGTTTTAAATAAATATGTGTATGATTTGTAGGCCTACTGTTTAACAATTTTAATTGTATTTGTTAGTCCATGTAAATGATGTCTGAAAAACTGTACATAGAGCCTAGGGACGGATCATTGTGAGCGTCGTTCGAATCTCACTTGTGGTTAAAAATGTTTGTTTGTTATTCTTAAAATGCATACATTAAATAATTCACATATTTAACTATATGATATACTCATAGTTTTCCATGAAGCCCATAAACAATGATATTACAAATACAGTTAATGGAGTAAGCGTTTGCGCAGAGATGTAATGAACTTTTAACGCAAGGAGTGCCAGATTATTAGTTGTTTTTCGCCATGTGTGAGTGTGAGATGATGATTTTTTTAAAAAAAAGCCTAACACGCCTCACCCAGTAACCAACTCAACTTAAAGCAATGGTCATTGCATTGTGATTGTGATAGTAGCTAAGTGATAACTCTGTCCGGACAAAACACCGATGGCCTCAATGTGGTCAACGCTGTGTGGGATCCAAACATTTAAAAAAAAATTCTTGTGCCCCCCCCCCCCCCATTGTTTTTAAAGGTAACCAGATGCCCACCCACCTGCTCTCATGATATAAAAANTAGTTTCTTTCAAGGGACTTTATTTCATGTTAGTTTCTTTCAAGGGACTTTATTTCATGTTAGTTTCTTTCAAGGGACTTTATTTCATGTTAGTTTCTTTCAAGGGACTTTATTTCATGTTAGTTTCTTTCAAGGGACTTTATTTCATGTTAGTTTCTTTCAAGGGACTTTATTTCATGTTAGTTTCTTTCAAGGGACTTTATTTCATGTTAGTTTCTTTCAAGGGACTTTATTTCATGTTAGTTTCTTTCAAGGGACTTTATTTCATGTTAGTTTCTTTCAAGGGACTTTATTTCATGTTAGTTTCTTTCAATGGACTTTATTTCATGTTAGTTTCTTTCAAGGGACTTTATTTCATGTTAGTTTCTTTCAAGGAACTTTATTTCATGTTAGTTTCGTTTCCTGTGAACTTTTCTCTTGTGACATTTTTTCATATCAAAGTGTGTGACTTTTTTCCGTGACTTTTTTTTTTCCATTCATCCGGGTCGTAGGTAAGTCATCCAATTGATTGAAACACGGTGTCAATTTAATACAGGATGTTCACTGTCCACGCCTAATCTCAGGTCCTGATTAGTGCATCAACAGTTTCAATTTTTAAAAAAAACAAAAATTCTATAAAATTCTTGAACAAACTTTTAAGTTGGTAACAAGGTGTGGGTTGGAAACAACATTACAACACCCAGGGGTCTCGAGTGGTCTTGACTGTGTCGGGTCACATTACGGCGTGATAACATGTCGCTCTTGCCTTGACCCTCCAGGTGCGCCATCCCCGGTTGGCCGAATGACACCTACGACATAGTGTCTGACTATCAGCAGGGCGTGTATAACAAGACCGTACCACCAGGTGAATCATGCAAAATTTACAGGTAAGTCTTATTGATTTGTGTGCTATTTTGATTTTGCAAAGGCTAAACAAGATTTCATTAATAAGTTGATTTTAGGAAAATGTCGAATTTGATCGAGCTCGTTATCTGTCTTCCACATCTGTCTTCATATCTGTTTTATTTGTCTTCCATATATTTCTTACATATCTGCCTTCCATATCTGTCTTCGATTCTGTCTTCCATATCGATCTCCATATTTGTCTTCCATACCTGTCTTCCATATATGTCTTCTATATCTGTCTTCCGTATCTTTCCTATGTGTCTTCCATATCTGTCATCAATATCTGTCTTCCATATTTCATTTACATCATTGTATGTAAGTACGTTTCATTTAGTTTTTTCTGAAATAGTTGGTGTAATAAATCTGCGGTGTGAAAGCGGGTGGGGCACTTGAATATGAAATTTAAAAAATGAAAGAATGAAAAGTGCATCATATAAAAGTACTTCTACGAAATATTTTGTTTTTAGGGGTTTATTTATTACAATTAGGGACCTGCGATATTTGAGTTTTGTGTTAACGAAAGACAGAAAATCTGGACATTTTTTAAATTCATATTATAACAAAATGTTTCCTCAATGGTGTCACTGCTGTCATTTCTGTACCTGCTGTCATTTCTGTCCCTGCTGTCATTTCTGTCCCTGTTGTCATTTCTGTCCTTGCTGTCATTTCTGACACTGCTGTCATTTCTGCCACTGCTTTCATTTCTGTCCCTGCTGTCATTGCTGTCATTTTCTGTCACTGTTTTCATTTCTGTCATTGTTTTCATTTCTGTCACTGCTGTCATTTCTGGTATTGCTGTCATTTGAATGCAATAATATTGAAAACGGAATTTGTGATTAAAATTCCTTTAACTGATTTGTAAAAGAATAGAAATTATGATATATGACATTTAGTCATTCTTTTATATTTTATTATTTTATAATTTAGAAATTGTATATTTTTAAAATATGTTCTTAAAACAAACGCTTCAATATCCCCGCAGCCGAAATCACACGTTCGATTATGACGCAGACAATCGACCAATCAATGGCAGTCTTTTCCTAGAAGCCTGCCCCAATGGGTGGGTCTATGCAAAGTCGACTATTCGTCTTAATGCAGTTTCTCAGGTACAAACGCCAGCACTAAGCATGTCAGCACTAAACATGTCAGCACTAAACACGTCAGCACTAAACACGTCAGCACTAAACACGTCAGCACTAAACATGTCAACACTAAACATGTTAGCAGTAAACACGTCAGCAGTAAACACGTCAGCACTAAACACGTCAGCACTAAACACGTCAGCACTAAAAACGTCAGCACTAAACTTGTTAGCAGTAAACACGTCAGCAGTAAACACGTCAGCAGTAAACACGTCAGCACTAAACACTTCAGCACTAAACACGTCAGCACTAAACACGTCAGCACTAAACACGTCAGCACTAAACACGTCAGCACTAAACACGTCAGCACTAAACACGTCAGCACTAAACACGTCAGCACTAAACACGTCAGCACTAAACTTGTCAGCCCCACTGATGGGCTCAAGAGATAAAACAAAATAATCAAATCTAGACACGTTTAATATAAAATTAAAACACTTATTCTCTAATGCACTAATGTAAATGTTATGCCCATCCATACCAAAGTAAATAAATATCCCCCATTTTTTAATCGCCGGGTCGGTGGGGGGGGGGGGCGACATTTTAAGAAAAATTAACATGCTCTTCAAATCTAAATTATTTTTCTTAAAAAATGCATGATACAAATTAATAAATTTAAGTAAATGATAAACAAATTATTTTACAATTTAATGTATTATATATGTTACCCAGCTGTTACACGCCCGTATTTGACGGGTGAGACAAATGACAAAAGTAAGGTAGCAGTTACTTGAACTACAGCAGAGTGATGTAGAGACCAGGGGATAGCGAGGACATGCTGAAATGTTCAGATCTTATTGTCCTGTCCATTGTTTCAAGATTCAACATAGAGTCTACCACGTTTTGCTATTTCATTTAGGGAGGACACAAGGCCCACTAACCTAAATAAATACGTTCAATTAATTAAATTCATTTTGTTAGATATATTTAGCATTGACAGACTGAAAAATCTCTGAAAGGTGGCAAACTCTTAGTGTCGTATTTTATTAATAATATTTTGCCATTTTTGACCAAAAAAAATTGATCATGAGATTTAAAAGCAATCCGTCCCTCCCTGCCGATCTCCAGTCCATTCTTTGGAGATATCATTTTTAATGTTGGCTTTTCGCTTAAGAAAGGTTGCCAACAAACTGTTCTGGCCTGTCTGAGCAAAGTACAGCGACACTTTTCTTCTGAGGCAGTCAAAATGAAACTTTTCGTCTGAGGCAGTCAAAACGAAACTTCTCGACTGAGGCAGTCAAAATGACACTTTAGTCCGAGGCAGTCAAAATGACACTTTCGTCTGAGGCAGTCAAAATGACACTTTTCGTCTGAGGCAGTCAAAATGACACTTTTCGTCTGAGGCAGTCAAAATGACACTTTTCGTCTGAGGCAGTCAAAATGACACTTTTCGTCTGAGGCAGTCAAAATGACACTTTTCTTCTGAGGCAGTCAAAATGACACTTTCGTCTGAGGCAGTCAAAATGACACTTTCGTCTGAGGCAGTCAAAATGACACTTTCGTCTGAGGCAGTCAAAATGACACTTTTCGTCTGAGGCAGTCAAAATGACACTTTTCGTCTGAGGCAGTCAAAATGACACTTTTCGCCTGAGGCAGTCAAAATGACACTTTTCGCCTGAGGCAGTCAAAATGACACTTTTCGCCTGAGGCAGTCAAAATGACACTTTTCGCCTGAGGCAGTCAAAACGTCAATTTTATGTTCTGAATTTACGTTAAAAAATTTGAATCACAATCACGCTTTTATATTATAAATTTAGGCCAAAGCCAGTGTCTCAGAATAAAACTGCATTCTCAGATGTACTATCTAAGTTATCTGCCAAAGCCAGTGTCTCAGAATAAAACTGCATTCTTAGATGTACTATCTAAGTTATCTGCCAAAGCCAGTGTCTCAGAATAAAACTGCATTCTTAGATGTACTATCTAAGTTATCTGCCAAAGCCAGTGTCTCAGAATAAAACTGCATTCTTAGATGTACTATCTAAGTTATCTGCCAAAGCCAGTGTCTCAGAATAAAACTGCATTCTTAGATGTACTATCTAAGTTATCTGCCAAAGCCAGTGTCTCAGAATAAAACTGCATTCTTAGATGTACTATCTAAGTTATCTGCCAAAGCCAGTGTCTCAGAATAAAACTGCATTCTTAGATGTACTATCTAAGTTATCTGCCAAAGCCAGTGTCTCAGAATAAAACTGCATTCTTAGATGTACTATCTAAGTTATCTGCCAAAGCCAGTGTCTCAGAATAAAACTGCATTCTTAGATGTACTATCTAAGTTATCTGCCAAAGCCAGTGTCTCAGAATAAAACTGCATTCTTAGATGTACTATCTAAGTTATCTGCCAAAGCCAGTGTCTCAGAATAAAACTGCATTCTTAGATGTACTATCTAAGTTATCTGCCAAAGCCAGTGTCTCAGAATAAAACTGCATTCTTAGATGTACTATCTAAGTTATCTGCCAAAGCCAGTGTCTCAGAATAAAACTGCATTCTTAGATGTACTATCTAAGTTATCTGCCAAAGCCAGTGTCTCAGAATAAAACTGCATTCTTAGATGTACTATCTAAGTTATCTGCCAAAGCCAGTGTCTCAGAATAAAACTGCATTCTTAGATGTACTATCTAAGTTATCTGCCAAAGCCAGTGTCTCAGAATAAAATTGCATTCTTAGATGTACTATCTAAGTTATCTGCCAAAGCCAGTGTCTCGGAATAAAACTGCATTCTTAGATGTACTATCTAAGTTATCTGCCAAAGCCAGTGTCTCAGAATAAAACTGCATTCTTAGATGTACTATCTAAGTTATCTGCCTAAGCCAGTGTCTCGGAATAAAACTGCATTCTCAGATGTACTATCTAAGTTATCTGCCAAAGCCAGTGTCTCAGAATAAAACTGCATTCTCAGATGTACTATCTAAGTTATCTGCCAAAGCCAGTGTCTCGGAATAAAACTGCATTCTTAGATGTACTATCTAAGTTATCTGCCAAAGCCAGTGTCTCAGAATAAAAATGCATTCTTAGATGTACTATCTAAGTTAACTGCCAAAGCCAGTGTCTCAGAATAAAACTGCATTCTTAGATGTACTATCTAAGTTATCTGCCAAAGCCAGTGTCTCAGAATAAAACTGCATTCTTAGATGTACTATCTAAGTTATCTGCCAAAGCCAGTGTCTCAGAATAAAACTGCATTCTTAGATGTACTATCTAAGTTATCTGCCAAAGCCAGTGTCTCAGAATAAAACTGCATTCTTAGATGTACTATCTAAGTTATCTGCCAAAGCCAGTGTCTCAGAATAAAACTGCATTCTTAGATGTACTCTCTAAGTTATCTGCCAATGCCAGTGTCTCAGAATAAAACTGCATTCTTAGATGTACTATCTAAGTTATCTGCCAAAGCATGTGTCTCAGAATAAAACTGCATTCTTAGATGTACTATCTAAGTTATCTGCCAAAGCCAGTGTCTCAGAATAAAACTGCATTCTTAGATGTACTCTCTAAGTTATCTGCCAAAGCCAGTGACTCAGAATAAAACTGCATTCTTAGATGTACTCTCTAAGTTATCTGCCAAAGCCAGTGTCTCAGAATAAAACTGCATTCTTAGATGTACTATCTAAGTTATCTGCCAAAGCCAGTGTCTCAGAATAAAACTGCATTCTTAGATGTACTATCTAAGTTATCTGCCAAAGCCAGTGTCTCAGAATAAAACTGCATTCTTAGATGTACTCTCTAAGTTATCTGCCAAAGCCAGTGTCTCAGAATAAAACTGCATTCTTAGATGTACTATCTAAGTTATCTGCCAAAGCCAGTGTCTCAGAATAAAACTGCATTCTTAGATGTACTATCTAAGTTATCTGCCAAAGCCAGTGGCCCACAATAAAATATAGTATCTGCAGTTTTGTATCATTTATATTTATATCTATTGGTTTATCTCATTCTTCGTCTCGCAAAAAAATAAGAAAACATTCAGCCACCAATGGAAAAGGAATTGTGTCGAAAAAGTTCACGGGAATTATTGGTGCTCATAGATATACATATGTTTGTTGTTGTTGTTCCATTTATGATTGAATAAATATTTTAGTCTGGAAAATGCAGAAGGTTTGCCAAAATGGACTTATGGGGGTCTTGCCACTCTCTCTGCTTCCTCACTCTTTCTCTCGCTCTGATCTCCTCTCCTCTCTCTCTCTCTCTCTCTCTCTCTGCCCTCCTGACATCTCTCTCTCTCTCTCTCTCTCTCTTGCCCTCCTGGCATCCCTATTTGATTCCCTCCTGACCGCTCTCTCTGCTGCACTCCTGGTCGCGCTTTCTCTCTATCTCTCTGCCCTCCTGGCCCCGCCACTTTCTCTGATGCCACTTTGCCGCTCTATTTGCAGCCCTCTTGGCACCTCTCTCTGCTGCCCCCTGGCCGCACTCTCTGCTTCCATTTTGACCGCTCTCTTTGCTGTCCCACTTGTATCTCTTTCTCTATAGCCCAATACATTAATTTTACTTTGTAAAAATTTCAAATAAAGCAGGACAACAATTATACTTTTAAAAAAAAGAGAGATTAAACCATAATGCATTTTTTAAAATTCCCTTTTGTATATTCCAGATCAATCTGGTTTGCAACAATAGAATGTACAAGTCTCATGCGTCCATGTTGTTGTACCTTGGCTCTTTCGTTGGCTCTACTGTCCTGGGATTTGTCTCTGATAGGTAAGTTGTAACATCACCTGTTTAATTGGCTCTACGTTCCTGTGATCTGTTTCTGATGGGTATGTTGTGACATCAATTCTAGATACAGTACAGCAATGGCTCATCTGTTTCATTGGCTCTACGGTCCTAAATTTTTTGTTGTGACGGCGATGTTGTGACACCAAGACTGGACACAGTATAACAGTGGCCGTGTTTCACCATTCACATTTTTGTTAGGATGTAAAAAAGAAAAATATATTTCAACGTATTAATGGAAATCTTATGCATATTCATGAATTGTTCTTTAAGAAACAGATCAAGTTATTTCATTTTACTAATGATATTACTGGATACAAGGTGTATGTGATGGACTGGATACCAGTAGTATAATGATTGACTTGATGCCAGGAGAATGTGATTGACTAGATAACAGAAGTATCTGCTTCAAATAGATACCAGAAGTATTTGATCCACTGGATACCGCGGGCATGTGACTGACTGGATAGCAGGAGTATTTCATTGACTGGATATCATGAGTATGTGTCTCATGCAATACCGGTAGTAACTTATTGGATGGACACCCGGATTGTGTCATCTCTTAACATCTGAGCCAACAAATTCAAGGGCTGACAACCAGTTAAGAGTTTGAAACATCATTTATCACTATTATTTGAATCAGGCACACATAAACAGATTTATAACAGTTATGTGAATTTTGCACACACATTCAGAGCTGAATTTCATACACGTGATATACAAAAACACAATTATGTTTTCCAGATTCGGCAGAAAGGTTTGTTTCCTCCTGTCAGTGATCCTGTTTTTGGCATCTGGGTTGGCCTTGCCGTGGTCCAACAACTTTGTGACTCTCGGCGTCCTGGAGTTTGTGGTTGGTGCCGCGTCCACAGGGATGTTTGCTAGCGCCTTTGTCATGTGTGGGTGACTTAGTACTTAATAGCGATAAGCCTTTGTCATGTGTGGGTGACTTAGTACTTAATAGAGATAAGCCTTTTTCATGTGTGGGTGACTTAGTACTTAATAGAGATAAGCCTTTGTCATGTGTGGGTCATTTAGTACTTAATAGAGATAAGCCTTTGTCATGTGTGGGTGACTTAGTACTTAATAGAGATAAGCCTTTGTCATGTGTGGGTGACTTAGTACTGAATAGAGATAAGCCTTTGTCATGTGTGGGTGACTTAGTACTTAATAGAGATAAGCCTTTGTAATGTGTGGGTCATTTAGAATTTAAGAGATAAGCCTTTGTAATGTGTGGGTAATTTAGTACTGAATAGATAAAGCTTTGTATGTGCGGCAATTTAGTACTTTAGAGATAAAGCATTGTAATGTGTGGGTAATTTAGTGCTTAATAGATAAAAGTTTGTAATGTTTATTGGTAATGTAATTAATAGATAATGGTTTAATGTTTTTGGGTAATGTATTACTTAATAGATACAACTTTGTAATATGTGGGTAATTTATTACTTAGATATACAGACAATGCATAACTCTATTAAGTGCATGTGTGAACATTTTATGGTGGAAATAAAGTTGTACATCCTAATGATACTGAAGTATCGTAAAACTTAAATATTTGTGATAGTATCGTTTAACTGAAATATTTATGATAGTATCGTTTAAATTGAATATTTGTGATAGTATCGTACCAGAAGTTTTTCATAAACTTGTATTACATTTTGAGGTGTGCAGGCCTGAGTTAACCAATTAATTTCTTTAAATAATTAAAGTTGAATTATCATTATGTTTGGTGAAAACACCGACCAAACAATGTTTAATCTATTTTTATTTTTAGAAGTTTGTTAAATTTGTATACATGGCAGGTCTCGAACTTGTCCAGCCTAAAGATAGGAAAGTCCCAGGCCTGGTCATTCAGGTGTTCTTCACTACTGGCGAAATATTGCTGGCCGTCTCATTCTATGGTCTTCGTGACTGGAGGTGGGCGGGGCTCGTCATCACAGCACCCGCCACGTTCTTTTTGTTTTATGTATGGTAAGTAGGTCAGTGACTTTAATTTAATTTAATATTGGTAAGTAGGTCAGTGACAGTTCTTTTTGTTTAATATATGGTAGTAGGTCAGTGAACGTTCTTTTTGTTCAATATATGGTAAGTAGGTCAGTTACCGTACATTTGTTTTATATATGATAAGTAGGTCAGCGAACCATGATATTAAAATAGTGATTGGAGACTTCAATACCAAAATAAAAAAAGAAAAGGTGTTCAAGCCAAATATTGGCAAGAAATTCGGCATGACGAATCCAATGACAATGGGATCCGACTCATAGACTTTGCGGTAGGAAAAGGGATGTCAGTCAGCAGCACCAAGTTTCAGCACAAAAATAGACATAAAGCTACGTGGAACTCACCAGATGGAATCCCGCGCAATCAAATCGATCACGTTTTAATAGATCGGAGACATGGATCAGATATATTAGATGTAAGAAGCCTTAGAGGAGCAGATGCGGACTCGGACCATCTACTTGTAAGGGTGAAATATAGACAGAGAATAAGCTTTATTCACAATGGTCGTAATAAAAGAGAGAAACGATACGATCACCAAAAGCTCCCTAAGACCCATTTACTGCAAAAGCTAACCACAATGAAGTAGATGCACAATTAGAAGCATCTCAGGAGGAAGTAAACGGGGAAAATAACATAAATGATCAGAGGGATGGGATAAAAAATGCCATTAAAAGATCAGCAGAAAAAGTAGTGGGATTTCAGCAAGCCAACAATGGAGTAGGCTGGTTCGACAATGAATGCAGAGAGACTATGGAAGAAAGAAACAAAGCACGAATGATCATGTTACAAAGGGACACCAGAAAGACAGCACAAACATACAAGGAAGCCAGAGGGAAAGCAACAAAAATGTGTTGGACGAAAAAAAGGGAATGGGAAAAAGTTAAACTAAAGGAAATAGAAGATTTATCAAAAGAGGGAAATATAAGAAGATAAAAGATGAAAAGAATGGATACCAAACCAGACAGCAAATGTGTGAGAGCCACAATGGAGAATTAATCACGGAAAAAAGTAAAGGACTGGAAAGGTGGGTTGAATAGTTTGAGGACAAACCGAATGCAAAAAAAAGACAAGAAGAAGATTATCCCCCCCCCCCCCCTTTCCCACAGGGAAGACCAGACCCTTTTATACAATGCCCAACCCTAGAAGAAACCAAAGCGGTAATTAATTATATGAAAAATCAAAAAGCCCCCGGACAAGACCTTATCACAGCAGAACTGATGAAATATGGAGGAAAAGAACTACACACTCAGATACATAAACTTATAACTAAAATTTGGCAAGAAGAGAAAATCCCGACAGAGTTACAAACAGCATTAATAGCCCCAATACACAAGAAATGCTCCAAACTTCAGTGCACAAACTACAGAGGAATCTCCTTATTAAATGTTACATACAAAATGCTGACGAAGCTTATTGCCAAAAGGCTACAACCTTACACTGAAGAAATACTAGGTGATTACCAATGTGGATTCAGTCCTAACAGATCAACGACTGATCAGATTTTCATCATCAGATGCCTATTAGAGAAATGCTATGAATATAATATACCAGTACATGAAGTCTATGTGGACTATCAAATGGCCTTTGACAGCATTAAATTAACTATTTATATGAGACTCTGCAGGAGTTTGGGATATCCAACAAACTGACATGAGTTATACATGTAACACTAAACAACTCAAAAAGCAAAATCAAGATTCAAGGAGAATATTCAAGGGAATTTCATATAAGACGAGGCCTTTGATAGGGGGACTCATTGTCTTGTATGCGCTTTAACCTAACATTAGAGAGAGCCATTAGAAACCTTTATATTGACACTCGAGGAACGATAACCGGATACTTTCTGAGGGAAACTGAAAACCCACATCCAACGGGCAACCTCTACAACCAACCGCTTCAGTATCTTGCATACGCTGATGACATAGCACTTCTATGGAAAAGTATTAAAGACATATCAAAATCCTTTATTGAATTAGAAGACGCATCTCTACAAGCAGGGCTGGAAGTTAACAACCAAAAAACAACAAAATGCATGACCATGATAAGAGATGAACAAACAGATGAAACAATTAAAATTAGAAACCAGACTTTTGAAAAAGTAAATCAATTCAAATACCTAGGATCCTTGTTAAATGAAAGAAACGATTTATTAACAGAAATAAAAGAAAGAATATCAGCAGGAAACAGGGCATACTTCAGTAGAAAAAAAATACTCGAAATTAAAAACGTTACAAGAGAAACAAAGAAAACTATTTATAAAACTGTGATCAGACCAGTTGTAACATATGCAAGTGAAACTTGGACCCTAACAAGAACAGCAGAAAACCTATTAAACACATGGGAGAGGAAAGTTCTCAGGAAAATATATGTGCCAACAAAGGATGAATATGGATGGAGAATACGAACCAACCATGAATTATACAGTCTATATCAGGATCCCAAGATAGTGCCAGAAATAAAAAGAGGCAGGCTACGCTGTGCAGGACATCTAGAGAGAATGCCAAATGACAGAGGAACGAAGAGGGTGCATCACCAATACCCCAGAGGAAAAAGGCTCAAAGGCAGACCGAGGCTTAGGTGGATAGATATGTGGAAAATGATATACAGCAGTTGCAATTTCAAGCATGGAAAAGGAAGGCATTAGTTAGGTCTGAGTGGAAGGAAGTGGTGAGGCAGGCCAAAGCTCTACTTGAGCTGTAGCGCCACAGGGATGGATGGTCTGGGTAGAAAAAAATGGTGAGGCAGGCCAAAGCCCTACATGGGCTGTAGTGCCACAGGGATGGATGGATGGTCTGGGTGGAAGGAAGTGGTGAGGCAGGCCAAAGCCCTACATGGGCTGTAGCGCCACAGGGATGGAGGTCAGTGAACGTTCTTTTTGTTTTATATTTGAAAAATTAGGTCAGTTTCATTTAACCGAAAAGGATTTATTGACTGTTCTTTTTTACTTCAGGAAAGCAGGTAGTGAGTGCTCTTTTCGTTTAGTGTATCGTAAGTAGGTCAGTTCGAGTTTAGACCTACGTGCTTTTTTTGGTCTCTATGTGATTATTACATTAGTGTGCGTTCGTTTTAGTTTAAGTTGGCCAGTGTGGGTTTTAATTTCACAAGAGATACGTTTAAAAAGGTGTCTTATTGTTTGATAAATTTGGTAACACAGTTATTGCATTTCATTTTTTTACCCTTGTTGTTTGTAGGTCTAAAATTATCTTTAAAAAAAAATGTTAAGCAGGCCAAAGTGTTTTTTCGGTCTTATTTATGAACCATTACTTCGTGTGAACACTCATTTTATGTTCCTGCTCAGCATGGAAAAGGCTTCAGTCAAAGACGTATGTTTTATTATTCACAAACCCACTGGATCTGGCCGATAAACAATCCGTTTGTTGTCTGCTCGTGTCAAAAGATATGACCTAGTTTATTAATGCAAGTTGTGTTTGTCTAACCATGTCAAATGATAGGAACTTCATTTGTTAATGATGATGTGACCTACTTGCGTTAATGATATGAAATACTTGTGTTAATGATATGAAATACTTGTGTTAATGATATGACCTACTTGCGTTAATGATATGAACTACTTGTGTTAATGGTGTGACCTACTTGCGTTAATGATATGGACTACTTGTGTTAATGATATGAACTACTTGTGTTAATGGTGTGACCTACTTATGTTATATACATGCTGTTTTTGTGTTAAGGGTTTAATCTAAGCATTTTTCAGGCTAGTGCCAGAATCTCTTCGTTGGCTGATGCTAAAGAAAAAGTACGACAAAGCTTCAAAAATACTGATAAGAATAGCTAAGATAAATGGAGTGACTCCCCCTAGAGGAAATGACCAGGAGGATATCTTAGCAGAACTTTTGCAGGTAGGAGTTCAGTGGTCAGAACTTTTGCAGGTAGGAGTTCAGTGGTACCAGTTTGTTAGTATCCAAGAGAAGAATAAAATCACCAACACGTTTGGCTAGAAACCTCAGATTGAATCGCATCTCGAATAGAGTGTGAGTGTGCATTGTTTGCAGTATTGAGTATTAGTGTCCATAAATTATATATCTAGGATTTAGCATAAGACTTTGAGCCGAAATAAGACAAGAAATGTCTCTTGGACAGCTCATGTCAAAATAATAACATACTTGTGTTAATGACATAACATATTTGTGTTAAGACAAGAAATGACGTTTTGAAATAAATATCTCCTTTATCTAACTCATTACCTCATTGGATCTGTGTCAATGTCAATCGCGCTTTTGTTTGTCTATATGGCAAACATTTGTCTACAAAAATTGTCTATATGACAGAGACTTGTTTATATTCCAGAGAGTTGTCTATTAAGCAAATAGTTGTCAAGGCAGATAATTGTAATAAGAATTATAGTTGCCCTCAACAATTTTTACCTGCAATTTTTCTCAAGAACTATTAAGTAACAATAATGGTATTGTAAATTCGGTTTTATTGATGAATGTATGATGTATCTGTTTTTATGAAATATTATCCACCCAGAGTTATGATGTTGTTCTATTGTAAACTATTGACCACACAGAGTTGTTATATTGTAAACCAGGTCTGCACAACATACGGCCCGGCTGCCGCTTGCGGCCCTCCAGCAACCACTTTGAGGCCCCGCGAAGTAAAAGTGTTGTTATATTGTAAACCATTGACCACTCAGAGTTGTTATATTGTAAACTATTGACCATTGTTATGTTGTAAACTATTGACCATTGTTATATTGTAAACTATTGACCACTCAGAGTTGTTATATTGTAAACTATTGACCATTGTTATATTGTAAACTATTGACCACTCAGAGTTGTTATATTGTAAACTATTGACCATTGTTATATTGTAAACTATTGACCATTGTTATATTGTAAACTATTGACCACTCAGAGTTGTTATATTGTAAACTATTGACCATTGTTGTATTGTAAACTATTGACCATTGTTATATTGTAAACTATTGACCATTGTTATATTGTAAACTATTGACCATTGTTGTATTGTAAACTATTGACCATTGTTATATTGTAAACTATTGACCATTGTTATATTGTAAACTATTGACCATTGTTATATTGTAAACTATTGACCATTGTTGTATTGTAAACTATTGACCATTGTTATATTGTAAACTATTGACCACTCAGAGTTGTTATATTGTAAACTATTGACCCCTCAGAGTCACGATGACAGTGTTGAACGAACAGCGTCGGTGTCACATAAAAACAAAGATTCCTTCTTTGACCTATTCAAGTCCCGTGTGTTGTGTCAGAGGGCCTGTGCCATATTCTTTAATTGGTGAGTGCTACGTACCATTATCAGGTATAACAAATTTAATCTGTTTTAAGATTTAGTTCGTTTGTTGAACAACGCATAACAAAGGACTGAAAATCAGTATAGGATGAAAAAACTAGACCAAAGCTAGTGGTATGAACAATAATCAATTTTATTAGACTATCAATTTTACACAAAAAAATAAATCAAATATACGGAAATAAAAACTTGATTAACTTACAGAACAAAATTGATAAGACTAGATAGGTACAAATATGAATACGCCCACGCAGTGAAAATATAGTAAGACTTGTAGCTCTCATGTAAGTCTTGTTGGCCTCACGTTAGTCTAGTCGGGCTCCTTTAAGTGTTGTATGGCTCATGTTCGTCTTGTAGGGCTCATGCTAGTCTTATTGGGCTCCTTTAAGTGTTGTATGGCTCATGTTCGTCTTGTAGGGCTCATGCTAGTCTTATTGGGCTCCTTTAAGTGTTGTATGGCTCATGTTCGTCTTGTAGGGCTCATGCTAGTCTTATTGGGCTCCTTTAAGTGTTGTATGGCTCATGTTCGTCTTGTAGGGCTCATGCTAGTCTTATTGGGCTCCTTTAAGTGTTGTATGGCTCATGTTCGTCTTGTAGGGCTCATGCTAGTCTTATTGGGCTCCTTTAAGTGTTGTATGGCTCCTGTAAGACTTGTAGGGCTCCTGTTAGTCTCTTAGGGCTCCTGTAAGTCTTGTAGGGCTCCTGTTAGTCTTTTAGGGCTCCTGTAAGTCTTGCAGGGCTCCTGTTAGTCTCTTAGGGCTCCTGTAAGTCTTGCAGGGCTCCTGTTAGTCTCTTAGGGCTCCTGTAAGTCTTGTAGGGCTCCTGTTAGTCTTTTAGGGCTCCTGTAAGTCTTGCAGGGCTCCTGTTAGTCTCTTAGGGCTCCTGTAAGTCTTGCAGGGCTCCTGTTAGTCTCTTAGGGCTCCTGTAAGTCTTGTAGGGCTCCTGTTAGTCTCTTAGGGCTCCTGTAAGTCTTGCAGGGCTCCTGTTAGTCTCTTAGGGCTCCTGTAAGTCTTGTAGGGCTCCTGTTAGTCTCTTAGGGCTCCTGTAAGTCTTGTAGGGCTCCTGTTAGTCTCTTAGGGCTCCTGTAAGTCTTGCAGGGCTCCTGTTAGTCTCTTAGGGCTCCTGTAAGTCTTGCAGGGCTCCTGTTAGTCTTTTAGGGCTCCTGTAAGTCTTGCAGGGCTCCTGTTAGTCTCTTAGGGCTCCTGTTAGTCTCTTAGGGCTCCTGTAAGTCTTGCAGGGCTCCTGTTAGTCTCTTAGGGCTCCTATAAGTCTTGCAGGGCTCCTGTTAGTCTTTTAGGGCTCCTGTAAGTCTTGCAGGGCTCCTGTTAGTCTCTTAGGGCTCCTGTAAGTCTTGTAGGGCTCATGCTAGTCTTATTGGGCTGCTTTTCGGCTTTTAGGGCTCCTGTTAGTCTTTTAGGGCTCCTGTAAGTCTTGCAGGGCTCCTGTTAGTCTTTTAGGGCTCCTGTAAGTCTTGCAGGGCTCCTGTTAGTCTTTTAGGGCTCCTGTAAGTCTTGCAGGGCTCCTGTTAGTCTTTTAGGGCTCCTGTAAGTCTTGTAGGGCTCCTGTTAGTCTCTTAGGGCTCCTGTAAGTCTTGCAGGGCTCCTGTTAGTCTTTTAGGGCTCCTGTAAGTCTTGTAGGGCTCCTGTTAGTCTCTTAGGGCTCCTGTAAGTCTTGTAGGGCTCCTGTTAGTCTCTTAGGGCTCCTGTAAGTCTTGTAGGGCTCCTGTTAGTCTCTTAGGGCTCCTGTAAGTCTTGTAGGGCTCCTGTTAGTCTCTTAGGGCTCCTGTAAGTCTTGTAGGGCTCCTGTTAGTCTCTTAGGGCTCCTGTAAGTCTTGCAGGGCTCCTGTTAGTCTTTTAGGGCTCCTGTAAGTCTTGTAGGGCTCCTGTTAGTCTTTTAGGGCTCCTGTAAGTCTTGTAGGGCTCCTGTTAGTCTCTTAGGGCTCCTGTAAGTCTTGTAGGGCTCCTGTTAGTCTTTTAGGGCTCCTGTAAGTCTTGTAGGGCTCCTGTTAGTCTCTTAGGGCTCCTGTAAGTCTTGTAGGGCTCCTGTTAGTCTCTTAGGGCTCCTGTAAGTCTTGCAGGGCTCCTGTTAGTCTTTTAGGGCTCCTGAAAGTCTTGTAAGGCTCCTGTAAGTCTTTTAGGGCCTCCCTCAAGTCTGGTATCTTAAATAAATCTGCCAGTCACATTCAACAGACGTATTTATTTTGAGGGAATGAGAACCCTCCAGAATAGACAGTCTAGAAATTCAATCGCCAAAGAGTATAATAATCTTGTACACAATATAATAAGCTTTTATATAAGAGGTATTGAGATTAAATGAATAATTATCTTTGGCAAGTCCAAAATTATCAAATGACGCTGTTAATATTTTTTCACTTTATAATCATCTCGACCTCTCCTACTAAGCTTTATTGTTTATTTCACAATAAAACCACATTTATATTGTCTCTTTTAAGCTTTATTTTATCTTCTTTAAAGCGTCATCGCGCCTTCGTCATAGCACAAACCGTCTCCCCCTTGACACTTCATTTCATAGACCCAAATGTCCAGTTTCATGTCCACTATTTCAGGTTTGTGGTCAACATGGTGTTCTATGTCTTCGTATTAAACATGGAACACCTCAAGGCTGGGAGTCTGTATGTCAACTTTATCATTGGCGCCGTGGTCGAGTACCCTGCACATCTGTTCAGCTTGCTCCTGGTGGACAGAGTTGGCAGAAAGCCAGTGCACCTCTTCCTGTTGTTTGTCGCTGGTACGGCGTCTGGGGCCGCTGTAGGTGTTAGCATGAAAGTGGGCGAAGGTAAGTAAATGGAAACACCTATGGTCTTCCTTTTATTTAAAAAAACTCATTTAATTACAACTTGTAAAGTAAACTAAAATCTCACCTATTGTTGAAACAGATAGTGGGGGGAGGAGGAGGGGCTGTGTGGCGATTATGCTGTTTAAGTTGTACTGTGTTTTTAATGACACTTAATTTCATACAACATTTCTCTAATGGATTATAAATAAAACACTTTAATTAGTACCACTAATAATTTGTAAAAACGCTATTCTAACACAATGTCCATCTGCTGGTTTAAATAATAATATGTATTGACAGTACTGAACCCCGATCGTTGTTGCCTAGACAACCAATGGGTCGTTTTTACATTTTATTGACTCCATAGAGTTTGTCATTTCTAGGACCAGAAAACGACACTTCGCGTTAACTATTGCTATTAATTTTAAGAAAATGTTTTCGAAAACATAACTTCTGACAATTTATTGCCTCATATATATATACAGTAACAATTTTTAAAATCTATCGTAAAATAAAGCGAGTTAAGACCCACTATGTTGGCTATCATAAATGTAGAAGAACCGAACAGCTGATGAGAGATGGCCAAACGGAATGCCAGGATGTTTTATTACTATCTTAATGAGCTTGGCCTGACTGTTTGCCCGGATGTTCTATTAATAGATTTTCGCCATTTTAAGTGACAAAACCTATTAATAATGTCTTCCTGTCATCTAGACCACCAATGGGTCGTTTCGATGTTGTCGATGATTGGCAAGTTTGGGGCAGCAGGTCTGATGGGGACAAGTTTTCTATGGCTGACTGAACTCTTCCCGACATCCATACGGAGCTCAGGCCTGGGAGTCAGCTCATCTTTTGCACGGGGTGGCGCTATGTTAGCTCCGTACATTGTACTGTGGGTAAGTGCTATGATAGCTCCGTACATTGTACTGTGAGTAAGTGCTATTATAGCTCCGTATATTGTACTGTGGGTAAGTGCTATGATATCTCCGTACATTGTACTGTGGGTAAGTGTTATGATAGCTCCGTACACTTTACTGTGGGTAAATGCTATGATAGCTCTGTAAATTGTACCGCGGGTAAGTGCTATGCTAGCTCCGTAAATTGTACTGCAGGTAAGTGCTATGCTAACTCCGTACATTTTACTGTGGGTAAGGTCAATGTTAGCTCCGTACATTGTATTGCGGGTAAGTGATATGATAGCTCCGCAAATTTTACTGTGCGTAAGTGCTACGATAGCTATCATTGTTCAGTACATTTTACTGCTGATAAGTGCTATGATATCTCCATATATTGTACTGTGGTTAATTGATATAATAACAACTCGATACCTTGTACTGTAAGTGCTTTGATAGTTCAGTATATTGTCCTGTGGGTAATTGCTATGGTAGATCCGTACATAGTACAGTGGGTAAGTACTATGATAGCTCTATACATAGTACTTTGGGTAAGTGCCCTAATGTGTTGTACATCAAGATTATATTCGACCAGGAGTATGCAGGTAATTTCTGATCTGTTTCGTTTCCCTGGAGAGCTTGGTTGCATGTATTACACATGGTTCCTGGGGTCATAGAAGGCTGGGGGTAGATTCTAATTTTCCTTGCTGCATTCTTTCTTTTGACGTCTCTGATAAATTTACTCATGGACGACTGTGCTCGATCAGTGACTCTGTCTCGCCAGCTTGTGCGATAAAATGGTTATAATTGCCATGCATTTAGGTTAATGTCAATCTCTTTTGCTTTGTTTTTACTCTTGAGTATTTTGTGTCTACTGGAGTAAGGTTTGATTACGTTCGAATTTCTTTCTTTTATTTCTGTTAGTAATTCATTTCTTTTATCTATTTAGGACCCTGGAGGGTTGAAACAATTTAATCTTTCAAAAGTGTGGTTTATAAGTTTAATGGTTTCATCGGTCTTTTCTTCTCGTAATATAATCATGTAATTTGTTTTGTTTTTTTTTTGTTGTTTTTTTTTTGGTTCTTATATTTCCATAACGTCACATTGGAGATGGCGTCGGTGGTTCGTCGAGCGCGAGCTCTTAATACCCCCCCCCCGCCCCACCCCACACGGGCCGCCACCTGGTCTCCCCGCCCCCTTTTTTTTTTTTTTTTTTTTTTTTTTTTTTTTTGGTTTTTATTTTTCCTTAACGTCATATTGGATATGGTTTCGGTGGTTAGTCGTGCGCGAGCTTTTAATACCCCCCCCCCGCCACACCCCACACGGGCCGACACCTGGTCTCACCGCCGCCAGACCGTGCGAAGTGCGCCGGGAACCTGCCCTCTGGTCTGGAGGACGTCCGGTCGACCGAAAACGCTGCGTTTAAAGCGTTCGTGGTCCACTCTCCTTGGGCCTGAACGGCTTTGTTTCCTCTCCGGGGGAAAGGTGTGGCCCTCCCCCCACCGCCGAGGGAGTTGTCCTGTCGGTACGTAAGCGGGGACGAAACGGTTGCCTAGGAGCTGCTTTCTCGGGACCGCGTAGCTAAAATCTTTGGCAAGGGATTTAACTGCCACCCAGGCCTCATATCCATTATCGGCAACAAGTAATCATGTTATTAAGTTACTTCCTTTGCGTTGGAAGTCATGCAAGTGGCCGGGGTTTTTGGCTTCGGGAGAAGAGATCTCCTTACTAGTCAGGCAAGCCACAAAGAGGCATACCCCATGTGACACCGCCGAGTCGCCTCGTTAGTGCTGAATTTCGACCTAGAGATGTTTGGTCTCCGTCCAACCAGTTAAAATTCAATAAAAGCTTTTGATTTGTCTTTCTTCCTTTCCCTAACAGTACGATGTAATCGGTGTATGTAAGATTAGTTTGTTGTAGAAAGTGTCTATTGGTTGTAGGTTTTGAGTGCCCTCAGAAGATAACCTTTGATTGTTTCTCAGTGGTCAATATGTAAGCTTCGTATACATTTCTCAATAGTTAGGTAAAATAGCATACAAGACAGTTTTTAGACCTGGTCTAATCTAAAATTCCCTTGAATATTCACACAGAATCTAAATTGTACTTTTGAGTTGTTTCAGGTAGAAACGGAATGCTTCCCTGTAATAATATAAATAATATTTGAACTCAAGTCTTTTGTCTAAGTAACAAATTACTTTATTCTGAATTCTAAGTTCTTTTTTTTTAATATCAACATCACATGACACATCACATGACGATTTACTCCAGTTGCCCAATCTACATTCACAATTTTATGTTTAGACCTTCATGAAAACAACTTTGCGTCCACTTAGAGCACATGACAACAACACTGGCCGATCAGGTTACAAAGTTCAGACAGTGCACACGACAACAATACTAGTCAGTCAAACAGTCGCCCCTACTGTCACATACTGTCATATAATTTCACACACTGTCACATACTGTTGTCACATCTCTTTCTTAATAAGGCAATCAAGAATTAACCAAGAAAACAGCTTTTTATGGTCATACATATCAAATAATAATAGTGAAATATTATACAACATTTTTTTATGCACAAATACATCAAATATTTATCAGCATTGTAAAGCCAAGTACTTTTTAAAAATTTCTTTATCAGCAAAGCGATATTATTAAATTTAATACTTGTTCTAAATTTGAATTAAATTGTTAGATCACAAATTTACAATGCTGACGCAAAAATAACATTGTTTATTTCTTTATGTATAAGGGCAGTATGATAACTGAACATAACATGGGTGGCGCTCTACCTTTCATTGTGGTGTGTGCCGCGTCTGTCTTGGCTTTCCTGTTCAACCTCAGCCTCCCAGAGACCAACCAGGAGGAGCTGCCGGCAACTATCGCTGATGCTAAAGTTTTTGGAAAGTAGGTCAAAACTGTTATGTCTTTATTATATAAAGCTCTTTGTTTACTTGCAAAAATGTTCAGTTTACAAGAATATGGCTGATTTAGACCTGGGCAGACAACCATGGTAAATTTACAAGTGGCAGGCTGATTTAGACCTGGGCAGACAACCATGGTAAATTTACAAGTGGCAGGCTGATTTAGACCTGGGCAGACAACCATGGTAAATTTACAAAAGGCAGGCTGATTTAGACCTGGGCTAACAACTATTGTCAATTTACCAGTGGCTGGCTGGTTTGAACCTGGGCTAGCCACCATTGTCCGTTTACAAGAAGCTGGCTGATTGGAATCTGGGCTGTATGAAATATTTGAACACAAAGTCATTCAATAATTGCATCTTCCCTGACTGAATCAAGTGGAGTCGTGATTTAAAACATCATTGTTGATTTTTATTCTATTGCCATCTGCAACAGATGCAAAAACAAGTTTCATCTTCATCAAATACAAACATAAATGTTGCTATAAATATTTCAAGTCTGTGTTATTGGTCAGTGGTGCAGATACAGTAATATTACAATCCTTCCTGTCAGGCCTTTAATGAACTAGAGTTAACTTTACCAATTCATTTTGGTAGTTTTGGTTGCTGTTAGTAACCTATTGCATTTGTTAGGGAGGGGGATTTTTATACACTTTGATTGAATCTTGAGACATTCTAGGATTTGAGTTCAGATGGTGACTAAAGTCACATTACACATCTTTAAATGCCCCCAAGTCTTGGTGAGCCAGTGGTTCTGCGTTTTTTTTGTTTTGTTTTTTTGTTGTTGTTTTTTTGGACAAGTGTAAGCCATCTTATTTCTTGACCCTTTACAGCATGCGACATCAAACATTTTGTGATAATATACATCAATTAATATTTCCTCATTTACAGAAAAAGCGAGTCCTTGTATATTGCAGACAGCCGGCACACAGGATTAAACTATGAAAGTATTGGCGTGTCAGATGAAGACAGTGAAGTGCTGGTCTTCCCACCCAAGGGCGTGCTCAAAGGTAGAACCAGGCAAGGGTCAAGGTCCAGCGGCGGAGTATCTTTATCAGCTGACCACCCTCCGATATTTTAAATTATGGGCGAACTGTTTACCAGGGGCGGATTCGTCCATGCGATTATTGTTGGAGATAACATTGCGACTACGAATACATTGTTGTGGTTCTATGTAACATTGTGACCATGAATGCACAGTTGTAGCTCTATGTAATGTTGTGGCCATGAATACTTTGTTGTGGTTCTATGTAACATTGTGACTACGAAGACATTGTTGTTGTTCTATGTAAAATTGTGACCATGAATGCAGAGTTGTAGTTCTATATACCAGCTTTACACTTTTGATTCCGTACCTGGATCAAATATTTGACATTATTTTTGTGATAATGTTAAGTCTTTCAGATGTAGTATACTACACATGCATGTTTAGGCATATCATTAAAAAATAACGACAAATGCTTTCTCTTACCACATCAGTACCATTTCCAATATGTACATATTTTTGTTATTTTAAAAATTTTCATGTGGCAACTAAAAATTGTCTATAAAATGATTTTTTTTTTTTTTTTTTTTTTTCATTTTACAAGTTTGTTTGACTCCTAACTTTTGTTTTAATGGTGAAATAAAAATTTCAAGAAATAGATTCTTTAAAAACAAGATATGAAGTTGAGCTAGTAAAGAGACATGTACATTTTTTAATGATCTGTATCGAGATACGAACTTATGGTGTTAAGAAGATGTTTACATGTTTTATGATCTACATCAAGATACGAACTGATGGTGTTAAGAAGATGTTCACATTTACTCTGATCAATGTCGACTTAGCTTGTTGCGATACTCTCAAACCAATACTTAATGAAGCACACTCCGGTATAAGGTTGTACAATAAAAACGACATTCCCCTTGAAAATGTTTTGATCAGTTTCTCAAGGGTCACCATGTTAATGGCATCCAAGACCTAATGATTGCGTCATGAACATCAGTAGGACGGACCATACGTCCTGCTCATTACACCCGCGAGGACCACGGACACATATAGTTTTCCCATATTATGGACATCTAATCACTCCTTATCTGTCCCTTCTTTGAATTTTCTTAAGACGGTGAGTCGGCAGTTGGTGTTGTGTTGGCGTTCGCAATACGTCATTTTATTTTTGTGCACGAAATGTTTAACTCCGCTTTAAACGCACGTCACATTTTAATGCAATTTTCGTACTCATCATTTGTACACACGTTTGACAGTCGAGGAGTTGTGGGTAACTTTGATATGTCTCCTGACTTTTCTGTCCTTGTGTGGGGTCAAGGTGGGTCGAGGTGACACAAGGCCACTGTGCTCCCGTCCCGTATTTCAAAGCAGTCTAGATGAATCAAGGTTTTTGTACGCTTTTTGTTGTTGCTTGATTTGGTGTCAAATTTTGGTCTTCTTTCTGGGGGCATTTAATTAGCCCCCATACTGTATGCCATATTCTCTCTGGTGGCCATTTCATTAGCTACAATACTGTATGCCATATTCTCTCTGGTGGTCATTTCATTAGCTACAATACTGTATGCTATAGGCTCTCTGGGGGCATCTCATTAGCTACAGTACTGTATGCCTATTTCTCTATGGTAGCCATTAAATTACTGTATTTCTTTGTTTCTGTGGTGGCCATTTACTTTAACTATAATACTCTATGCCATATTCTCTCTGGTGGCCATTTACCTAGTGACAAAACAGTTTGCCATACTTGCATTTATAAAATTTATATAACTGGATCTCATCTTGTATAGATTTGACTATGTACATGGCACTCATTACCATGTAAAAATATTATTATTAAATATTTATGAACAAGTTTTATTGTTTTTTTTTGTATTTTTTTTTAAATTTGCTCAGAGTGGTACTATATGCATTTTAAAATTAGAAACTTCTAGCCATTATCAGTATTGTCAATCATAGACACCTCTAGATATTATCAATCATAGACAACTCTAGCCATTATCAATCAGACACATCTAGCCGTTATCAATCATAGACACCTGTAGTCATTATAAAGCATAGAAACGTCTAGATAGTATCAATCATAAACACCTCGAGCCATTATCAATCGTAGACTCCTCTAGACATTATCAATCATAGACACCTCTAGGCATTATCAAGAATTCTTTAGAGAGTTGCCCAGCTGAGAGACATTGGGGACCCAAAACTAAATAAAATATTGAAGCCTTAGATTCATTATACGTGTTTGGACAGAGCTTTATAAAGTAAAAAACTTGAAGACAAGTCAATGGTTGAATATGAATGAGAAACAGTCTAGGGCAATGTAGGACACTATGTGATACTGTAGGATACTCCATGACACTGTAGGACACTCCAGGACACTGTAGGACACTCCATGACACTGCAGGACATTTCATGAAACTGTTGGACATTTCATGACACTTTGGGACACTCCATGACACTGTAGGACACTCCATGACACCTAGAACACTCGATGACACTGTAGGGCACTGTAGGACACAAATCCCTTCTGATGGAGACAGTGGTGTCATACGTTAATAAAATGTCAACCATCTTGATATATTGATTATAACTAATTGTTATTTTCAACTGCTATAATTAATAAATAAAAAGAAGGTTGGAAGTGACATGTACGAGTGGCTAGTGTCGCTAATGTGTTACTTTGAGATCAAATTGTGATCAATCTTCAGTGTTCATTTAGTCTACCAGATCTATGCTAAGAATACTATCTATGGCTAGACTCAACTAATAATGTGTCATCAGTAACATTTGTTAGAGTCCATATTCCCATGTCACCACTAACCTTAGTTAGGGTCCACAGACCCATGTCACCATTAACCCTTATTAGAGTCCACAGACCCATGTCACCACTAACCCGTGGTGGAGTCTAGACTCCACATATCCGTGCCTACAACTCTTACAACCCAAGCCTCAGACAAGTGTTCTCATAAATCCTACTCCGGATCAACCTGCCAACTATACGACATCAAGGCCCAGACTTAAAAATTCATCTCCAGGTCGTCTTGACTTTAGATTGTTAATTGCGCCTGCAGCGGTTCTCGTGATGTTTTCAGTTCGCACTCATAAAATGGACCCATTGATGAGGGTTGTTCAAAAATACCAGTATCCGACAGCTTACCTCTAAACTACGTAATCTAGATAAAGGAATGAGGCTTTAAAAAAATTCAATTAAATTTTGAGGTATTAGATTATAGCAAGCCATTGAGATGTTAGATTTCGTCAGGCTGTTGAGATGTCCGATTTTAACCAGCCATTGAAATATTTGATTTTAGCAGGCCGCTGAAACGCTACATTTTAGCAGGCCATTGAGATGTTAGATTTTAGCAGACCATTGAGATGTTAGATTTTGGTAAGCCATTGCGATGTTAGATTTTAGCAGGCCATTGAGATGTTAGATTTTAGCAGGCCATTGAGATGTTAGATTTTAGCAGGCCATTGAGATGTTAGATTTTGGTAAGCCATTGCGATGTTAGATTTTGGTAAGCCATTGCGATGTTAGATTTTGGTAAGCAATTGCGATGTTAGATTTTGGTAGGCCATTGAGATGTTAGATTTTGGTAAGCCATTGCGATGTTAGATTTTAGCAGGCCATTGAGATGTTAGATTTTGGTAAGCCATTGCGATGTTAGATTTTTTATTTGAAAGCTAATATCATTAAGTCCAAATATTGTACAAAGCCGAACGGGGATACAGTCATCCAGTTACCCCAGAAAGTCCCAAGATTCCATTATTTGGTACCATTCTTTCATATTCATTCTTAAAGTATGACAGCATTACCTATTTCACAGTTACCCAACTCTTTTCAAACGCTGGTACCATTTGCCAAATTACCAAGACTATTATAACCGCTGGTACCACCATTTGTAACATTATCCAACATATTTCAAACGCTTGTACCATTTGCCAAATTAACTAACTATTTTCAAACGTTGAAACTATTAGACGAATAACCCAACTCTTTTTGTATGACCCTGGTCCTCTTTGGGTTTTTTCATCTGCACCCCCCCCCCCCGGGTTACTTTTCAGAGTTTGCCCTCTCATAGATGAGTTGCCATCGAAGGTTAGTGTCTTTTTGTATGGCCCTGGTCCTCTTTGGGTTTTTTCATCTGCACCCCCCCCCCCGGGTTACTTTTCAGAGTTTGCCCTCTCATAGATGAGTTGCCATCGAAGGTTAGTGAGTCCCATCTACCCGAGGTGCTGGTCTTAGATGAGTTGCCATCGAAGATTAATGTGTCCCATCTACCCGGGGTGCTGGTCTTAGATGAGTTGCCATCGAAGATTAATGAGTCTCATCTACCAGGGTGCTGATCTTAGATGAGTCCCATCTACCCGGGGTGCTGGTCTTAGATGAGTTGCCATCGAAGATTAATGAGTCCCATCTACCCGGCGTGCTGGTGATGTTTTTTATGCTTTAGCTGGGGCTTGAACTCCAGTAAATCTTGGTACTCATTTAAGAACGCTTGGCCAAGAGTCGCTTAACTGTTATTTTTTTATTGAGAATAACAGAATATTTAACTATTTTACAGTATATTAAATAACAGAATACTTACAGTAACTAAACAAATAATTTTTCTAGCAATTTACAGGCAACTTTGAAGCTGATGTTGAATCGTGTAAGTTATTCACCTAGCTCTCAGCTGTAATGCTCGTGATGTTCAGCCCTTAAATTATTACCTTTTTTTTCAAAATGCGTTACAACAGAGAACAAAAACATGATCTTACCTTCAACGTGTCCAAAACATGACATTTCTCATAAAAAATATCTCATCCCCGCTACAGATGTTAAACAGCAGTAAATCCTATTATAAGCTGGCTCTTTTATTTTACAAGCAGACCAGCTGCATAATGAACTGGCAGTTTCTCGCAGGCTTGTCAAATATCACACACAAGCACTGTAGAGTGTGGAGCATTACATTCAAGTGCCGGAGATTGTGTTATTGCATACCAGTGCTGGAGACTATGAAGTATTACACACAAGTGCTAGAGTGATTAAAACATTGGACGTTCCTGTAAGAGCAGGGCCATCAGTTGACCTTTGGAAATGAATTATTTCGTGCTTCCTTGGTCTATGGTGTGGTTAGGCCTTCACTTGGTAAGCCGTTCAGTTAATTAAGAAATAAAGACAAATTTAACTCGTTCAAAACCTGTCAAAAATGTATTATAAAAAGTGTTGGACTGCAATAAAGCTTTAAAATATATTAATAAGACACGAACAAATTGTGTCAATAGAACAATATGAGTTAGCTTTAATAATAATTGTACATTATACAGAATTAAACGTTTCGGCACATGCCTTCATCAGTACAAACAAACACAACACATTTAAATAAGTATAAATTAAATTTACATAATGTCAATATATATATCCTACCTAAAACAGAAAAAATATAGGAGAGGGCGCTTAAACCTGACAAAAACAAAGTAAAGAGATGTAGAAAGGAAGTGATTCAAACATAATTGGAAAAACCAAACAGGAAAAAGACATGGCAGCTAAGTAAAACTATGGATTTGGTTCAATCCATATGGAGACAACGTACCAAATCTAGTTATTAATTTGTTCTCCATATAGATTCTATCTGCAGTGTTACTAGTATCGAGTATACCAGTAACTACAATATCTGAGATACCATTATGGTTAGGGCTATTGAAATGTTTGGAGACCGGACAGAGAGCATGTTTATTTATGTTATAGAGGTATTGGAAAAAAATACAAAAATGTATTGGAAATGATGATGAAGAGTTTGAGGATAGAATTAAACTAAAAATACATTTTATATTTTGTTTCGTTTCAATTCACGTCTCTATTTTTAAGTAGCCTAATTGATTACAATGATGAATTATTCGTTTAGCTGGCTATTGAGTAATGTTACGGACTTCTCTGGCCTCGACATTCTTGAGAAGAAAGTTTGGCATTTCTGGAACATTTTATTTCAATTATTAATATTATTTATGAGACCTATTATTGACGTGTTCTTATTATTTTGATCGGTAGTTATTATCACTCTTGTTACTATCATTGTTATTATTACTGTTGTTTTTATTATCATTATTGTTATTGTTATCTGTTACAGAGAGCTTGTTTACATAATATTTCTCGTGCGTGCCCTCTTATTGACCCCGCATGAGACGATGTGTTCACAAAGGGGTGTGGCTTAGGTCTTTGATGTATTCTTGTTTACGCCGCCAACGAATAGAAATAATTAATCTGTTCCAAATAGTATTTGGTAGAATGATTCTACCTTTTTCTAGAACTGCCGAGTAGCTTATCGAAGGCAGGGCTTAGGCGTCGGTAGACCCACCTATATAAGGGATTGACAGGCACGGACGAGAGGACGGAGATTTTTCACATAGATTTTCTTAACATTACGAGGCGTGTTTTATTCTTTGTGTATTTGTGTGCTCCTACTTATATGTGTTTATTTCGCATTATTTATTGGCATCATTATTTCTAATTGTATTAACTGTGTACCGGTACGAGATCTACCATACTGTAAGTTGAAGATTGTAATTATATTTTTCTTTTCTTTTGTAAATTATCTTAAAGACATAATAAATCTTAATTAATTGTAACTAGAAACTTTTTTGGGTCGTATATTTAATATTGTTGATTCTATGGTATCGTCCTTTGTTAGGCACTGTTTACAACGAGCCAATTAAAATTAAAATAGGAGATTAATTTCTCCCAATACAAGTCAGTGCGTAACATTATCATTGCTGTTATTATTATCATTGCTGTTATTATTATTGTTAGTTTTGCTGATGTTGTTTTATATCTCACATGAAAGACCTGGAACTTAATTACTTTGACACGATTAAATGACCCACGGAATGCTGTGTTGAGTCAGATGGAACGTGGCGACTCTGCACGCTATAGCAATTACTATATCAATAAGGAAGACTGATCAAGTATGCATCATTTGCCATCGTTAAGCCATTTGGGTACAGTAAGTGAGTAGGTTAAAATCAGTTACTGGTTAAGGCATCCAGATGCCCCTATAAAGTCGAAACTTTGCCACAGTGGCTTATCCAGTGGCTATTTGCTGTGTATACATATAGGCCTTACATTATATAAATCGATGGGTGTGTTAGGGGGTGTACTCTGAAGTTAATCCGGAGATGGATTCCCGTAGGTGGTGGGACAATGAACATTCTGACAACTCCTTCCATATGGAACGCACTGAAAGCTCAGTGAGACACAAGACACACTGCTGGTCATTTAATGCCTCATGGTCACACTGCTGGTCATCTACTGCATCATGGTCACACTGCTGGTCATCAACTGCATCCTGGTCTATTTCCCGTCGTCTTGGCTCATGGAACAATTATGCAAGGTCGAGAGAGAGAGGCTGTCGAATTGATCAATTCATCTTCAACTTAAAATACAGTATTAATAATAATACTAACTTTTAGAAATTGGCCCTGGCAGCATTTAGTCTAGGCACACTTCTCTCCCCCTCCCCGCGCAAAATGTTTGTATCAGTTACTTTGATTTCGAGCCAAAATTTTATCAAATTTAACGAAGAAGGAATTTTTAAAAGAAAGCCAATTAATTTTTAAAAAAATTAGCGACGCTTCTTCTGTGACCCAATTAGTTTGTATGCGGCCAGTATGTTTGTTCATCACTATTGTCATAAATCAACACGTCAGTCTGAGGAAGTCCTCACTTTGATGATTACCATCACAGGAAACATTACGGCTTCGGATTTTCTTATTTTCTACTTTCGCTTTATCCCTCAACATTATGATGTGTTAGCATCAAGATCCCCGATGTGCCACATAGAACTGCATATCATATCATTAAGAGGACGTGTAAGATCAAATCGATTCCATACCCACCCTTTCCACAAAATTGATCCCATTTTAAAGAACCCCTAGAAGGTGCGAAATTCCCGTGCAAGTGCTTCATTATCGAGAACACGATAAAATATATCATTATGATCAAATGTATCATTATGATGAAATGTATCATTATGATAAATGTATCATTATGATAAAATGTATCATTATGATCAAATGTATCATTATGATAAAATGTATCATTTTGATAAAATGTATCATTATGATCAAATGTATCATTATGATCAAATATATCATTATGATCAAATGTATCATTATGATCAAATGTATCATTTTGATAAAATGTATCATTATGATCAAATTTATCATTATGATCAAATATATCATTATGATCAAATGTATCATTATGATCAAATGTATCATTATGATCAAATGTATCATTATGATAAAATGTATCATTATGATCAAATGTATCATTATGATAAAATGTATCATCGTGATAAAATGTATCATTATGATCAAATGTATCACTATGATCAAATGTATCATTATGATAAAATTTATCATTATGATAAAATGTATCATTATGATAAAATGTATCATTATGATCAAATGTATCATTATGATAAAATGTATCATTATGATCAAATTTATCATTATGATCAAATATATCATTATGATCAAATGTATCATTATGATCAAATGTATCATTATGATCAAATGTATCATTATGATAAAATGTATCATTATGATCAAATGTATCATTATGATAAAATGTATCATCGTGATAAAATGTATCATTATGATCAAATGTATCACTATGATCAAATGTATCATTATGATAAAATTTATCATTATGATAAAATGTATCATTATGATAAAATGTATCATTATGATAAAATATGCTGATAGTTAAGGTTGCTTTGTAATCCCCGCCATTATATCCAGTTTTCTTTAAAGTTGTTGATATCATTTCCTTCATCCAGGTTATGGATTACAGTATTTCATTGCCACACTTTGCCAAGGACGTAAGAATTCTCTGCAGAGACACAGTAAGTTTCCTTTCTCTATAGGACAATATTATTTCTTAAAATATAGGAATAGTTTATTGGGTACCGTAAAGTTTGTCATGTTCGTAAAATACATCAATGTCTTAAGATAAGACAAGAGGTAAAATATTCTTTTTAACGCATGACTGAGGAACGTTCGAAGAAAATTTAAGCTTTATTTATGATTTGATTTGTATTTAATCTTTGACTCGTTATTCATGATATCCCCGTGTAAAATTGATGACCACTGTGGATTATGTTCCTAAAAGAAAGATGGTCGCGTACAAAACCTAATCCATTGACCTAGATTATGTAGCCATCAGCCAATTTAATGTACTACATCTGTCAGGTTTGTCAAGAAGGAACAGAGTGCCGTGTGGAGCTTCCATGTTTGGAACCCGGTTGTTGGCCGAAACCTATTTGTATTGAAGGTATATCTGCATGAAGTTGAAATGGCTAGAAAGACTTTGACATTGTATGCTTGTAATTAGTTTTTGTAGTGTTGCGTTTGTTTTAAATGTGGTAAATTATAGATTTGTTTTTTGTTGACTTTTACCGCGCTTCGAGCCTTTGGTGATGAAGCGTGTTTTTGAAATGAACTTTATTATTATTATTATTATTATTATTATTATTATCTATGTCTGTTGTATTGAATAAAAGTATGTATGTTTCTGTTGTAGTGAATGAAGGTATGTCTGCTTCTGTTGTAATAAATGAAGTTATGTCTGTTTCGGTTGTAGTGAATGAAGGTATATCTATTTCTGGTGTAATTAAGGAAGATATATCTACTTCTGTTGTATTAAATATAGGTATGTCTATTTCCGTTGTAATGGACGAAGGTATGTCTATGTCTGTAATATTGTAGGGATGTGTTTTTATGTTTTATTGTCCGTTTAATGCACAAGTCGTCAAAAGTGTAATAAATACCATAGTAGTTGCTCGTCACAGTACTAATAAACTCTATAGTATTAGCTCGTCATAGTACAAATACGTGCAGTGGAAGTAGAACCTCAACTAAAAAATTAAGTTCAACAACTTAACTGGTTTTTTTTTTTTTTTTTTTAAATAATTTTTACTTTTACTTTTAAAAAAAAAAATATACTAAACCTATTTTTTGGGGGACTTTTCAGTTTTAAAAAATTAAGTTCAACAAATTAATTGGTTTTTTTTTTTTTTTTTTAAATAATCTTTACTTTTACTTTTAAAAAAAGACATATACTAGACCTATTTTTTGGGGGACTTTTCAGTTCCTGAATTCTTGGACCTGACCTGCCCAAACACAACCCTGGCAGTGATCGTCAGCTCCAAGCCTATCCTAGAAAGCTCGTTGGCCAAAGCAGAATCGCGCCTCAGTGTCAAATATGAAGCCTTCTCCTGCTACGACATGAACGAGTGTCCCCAGGGGTCAGTGTGTTTACTGAACTTCTGCTGTTACGATTAAATTTCAATGACATACACACACCTCGGACTTTCAAACCTACAAAATTGAAATAAACTTTATAGTATAACTTTTCTTCATATGCTTTTGTAATGTGCTGGCTGGGGATTAGAAGAAGAATCACTCATGCTGAATTTTTTATTATTTTTATTCAACTTTATTGCCTTCAAAGGAAAAATGTTATCCAATAAAACTTACATCAATTTGGATTATTCAAAAAGTTAGTATGACTTGTGATCTGTGACCTGTGACTTGTGAAGTGTGATATGTGACCTGTGACCTGTGACTTGTGACATGTGGCCTGTGACCCGTGAACGTGGCTTGCGACATGTGCTCGCTACATTTTGTAATCTACGATACCGGCCATCCGAACAGCCCATTTACTTTATTATTTATGTTTATCAACGCAATGTGTTTGAGATCAAGCATATGCCTAGAAGTACCGGAAAAAGATTCCGATCCCTGTCTCTGAATCTAGATAAAATTATAAACAGGTACTGTGCATGCAGTGACCACATTTGGATAATGCGATACATTGCACAATACACGCCTGCAAAGATAAAGTGAACTCTGATTTTATTCCAAGTAACAGTTATCTATTTTGGAAAAGAAATCAGCTTGCAAAAATCAAAGTCCGGTGGCCGCTGGTTTGTGACATGAAGCCGCTAACGCCAAAACACCACGTGGTGCGGTTAAGATACTGCACTAATATATTATAAAAGATCAACAATTTGTGTAAAATAAAACATTTAAAGCTTTAAAATATAATGTTTTATTTTACACAAATTGTGTCTCATTAAGTTACTGGATATCTTTGTTGCACTCAATTCTTCTAATATTAAGTACAATTTCAGCAAAATAGGTGCAAAAGTATAAGGTAACAATCTATTTTGAATTATGTGCATTCAATTATTCAAAGCAATATTCTCGTGGAGATGTTCGGTTATCCGAAACACCCAGGCGTCATGAGTTCGGAAAATTGAAGCTCTACTGTAATTCCTCACGCTCAATAAAACACTATTTAAATTCTGTTGTTATTTCAAAGTATGTGCAGCCTGCAGTTGTGTGTCAAAGAAACTTAGACAGAAAGAAAATCAGTTGAATAATGTTAAAATTGGAGCAATGTGTTAGTCAGTATCCTAAAATATATTAGTTAACACGGTTGTTACCACCTCTATTTGAAAGAATAGAGAACATCATAGACTTTATGAATGTTACCACCTCTATTTGAAAGAGAGAACATCATAGACTTTACCGATGTTACCACCTATGTTTGAAAGAGAGAACATCATAGACTTTATGAAAGTTACCACATCTCTTTTTGAAAGAGAGAACATCATAGACTTTACCGATGTTACCACCTCTATTTGAAAGAAGAGAGAACATCATAGACTTTACCGATGTTACCACCTCTATTTGAAAGACAGAATACATAGACTTTACCGATGTTACCACCTCTATTTGAAAGAGAGAAAATCATATACTTTATGAATGTTACCACCTCTATTTGAAAGAGAGAACATCATAGACTTTACCGATGATACCACCTCTATTTTAAAGAGAGAATATCATAGACTTTACCGATGTTACCACCTCTATTTTAAAGAGAGAATATCATAGACTTTACCGATGTTACCACCTCTATTTGAAAGAGAGAAAATCATAGACTTTATGAATGTTACCACCTCTATTTAAAAGAGAGAACATCATAAACTTTACCGATGATATCACCTCTATTTGAAAGAGAGAACATCATAGACTTTACCGATGTTACCACCTATGTTTGAAAGAGAGAACATCATAGACTTTATGAAAGTTACCACATCTCTTTTTGAAAGAGAGAACATCATAGACTTTTCCGATGTTACCACCTCTATTTGAAAGAAGAGAGAACATCATAGACTTTACCGATGTTACCACCTCTATTTGAAAGACAGAATACATAGATTTTACCGATGTTACCACCTCTATTTGAAAGAGAGAACATCATAGACTTTATGAATGTTACCACCTCTATTTGAAAGAGAGAACATCATAGACTTTACCGATGATACCACCTCTATTTTAAAGAGAGAATATCATAGACTTTACCGATGTTACCACCTCTTTTTTAAAGAGATAATATCATAGACTTTACCGATGTTACCACCTCTATTTGAAAGAGAGAAAATCATAGACTTTATGAATGTTACCACCTCTATTTGAAAGAGAGAACATCATAGACTTTACCGATGTTACCACCTCTATTTGAAAGAGAGAACATCATAGACTTTACCGATGTTACCACCTATGTTTGAAAGAGAGAAAATCATAGACTTTATGAATGTTACCGACTCTATTTGAAAGAGAGAACATCATAGACTTTACCGATGTTACCACCTCTATTTGAAAGAAGAGAGAACATCATAGACTTTATGAATGTTACCACCTATATTTGAAAGACAGAACATCATAGACTTTATCAATGTTACCACATCTATTTGAAAGAAAAGAGAACATCATAGACTTTACCGATGTTACCACCTCTATTTGAAAGAAGAGAGAACATCGTAGACTTTATCGATGTTACCACCTCTATTTGAAAGAGAGAACATCATAGACTTTACCGATGTTATCACCTCTATTTGAAAGACAGAACATCATAGACTTTACCGATGTTACCACCTCTATTTGAAAGAGAGAACATCATAGACTTTACCGATGTTACCACCTCTATTTGAAAGAAGAGAGAACATCATAGACTTTACCGATGTTACCAACTCTATTTGAAAGAAAAGAGAACATCATAGACTTTACCGATGTTAACACCTCTATTTGAAATAGAGAACATCATAGACTTTACCGATGTCACCACCTCTATTTGAAAGAGAGAACATCATAGACTTTACCGATGTTACCACCTCTATTTGAAAGAAGAGAGAACATCATAGACTTTACCGATGTTACCATCTCTATTTGAAAGAGAGAACATCATAGACTTTATGAATCTTACCACCTCTATTTAATTGAGAGAACATCATAGACTTTATGGATGATACCACCTCTATTTGAAAGAAGAGAGAACATCATAGACTTTATGAATGTTACCACCTCTATTTGAAAGAGAGAACATCATAGACTTTACCGATGTTACCACCTCTATTTGAAAGAAAAGAGAACATCATAGACTTTACCGATCTTACCACCTCTATTTCAAAGAGAGAAAATCATAGACCTTACCGATGTTTTACCTCTATTTGAAAGAAGAGAGAACATCATATACTTTACGGATGTTACCACCTCTATTTGAAAGAGAGAACATCATAGACTTTACAGATGTTACCACCTCTATTTGAAAGAAGAGAGAACATCATAGACTTTATGAATGTTACCACCTATATTTGAAAGAGAGAACATCATAGACGTTACCGATGTTACCACCTCTATTTGAAAGAAGAGAGAACATCATAGACTTTATGAATGTTACCACCTATATTTGAAAGAGAGAACATCATAGACTTTACCGATGTTACCACCTCTATTTGAAAGAAAAGAGAACATCATAGACTTTATGAATGTTACCACATCTATTTGAAAGAAAAGAGAACATCATAGACTTTACCGATATTACCACCTCTATTTGAAAGAAGAGAGAACATCATAGACTTTACCGATGTTACCACCTCTATTTGAAAGAAAGGAGAACATCATAGACTTTACAGATGTTACCACCTCTATTTGAAAGACAGAACATCATAGACTTTACCGATGTTACCACCTCTATTTGAAAAAAGAGAGAACATCATAGACTTTACCGATGATACCTCCTCTATTTGAAAGAAGAGAGAACATCATAGACTTTACCGATGTTACCACCTCTTTTTGAAAGAAGAGAGAACATCATAGACTTTATCGATGTTACCACCTCTATTTGAAAGAAAAGAGAACATCATAGACTTTATCGATGTTACCACCTCTATTTGAAAGAAGAGAGAACATCATAGACTTTATGAATGTTACCACCTATATTTGAAAGAGAGAACATCATAGACTTTACCGATGTTACCACCTCTATTTGAAAGAAGAGAGAACATCATAGACTTTATGAATGTTACCACCTATATTTGAAAGAGAGAACATCATAGACTTTAACGATGTTACCACCTCTATTTGAAAGAAAAGAGAACATCATAGACTTTATGAATGTTACCACATCTATTTGAAAGAAAAGAGAACATCATAGACTTTACCGATATTACCACCTCTATTTGAAAGAAGAGAGAACATCATAGACTTTACCGATGTTACCACCTCTATTTGAAAGAAAGGAGAACATCATAGACTTTACAGATGTTACCACCTCTATTTGAAAGACAGAACATCATAGACTTTACCGATGTTACCACCTCTTTTTGAAAGAAGAGAGAACATCATAGACTTTATCGATGTTACCACCTCTATTTGAAAGAAAAGAGAACATCATAGACTTTACAGATGTTACCACCTCTATTTGAAAGACAGAACATCATAGACTTTACCGATGTTACCACCTCTATTTGAAAAAAGAGAGAACATCATAGACTTTACCGATGATACCTCCTCTATTTGAAAGAAGAGAGAACATCATAGACTTTACCGATGTTACCACCTCTTTTTGAAAGAAGAGAGAACATCATAGACTTTATCGATGTTACCACCTCTATTTGAAAGAAAAGAGAACATCATAGACTTTATCGATGTTACCACCTCTATTTGAAAGAAGAGAGAACATCATAGACTTTATCGATGTTACCACCTCTATTTGAAAGAAGAGAGAACATCATAGACTTTATCGATGTTACCACCTCTATTTGAAAGAAAAGAGAACATCATAGACTTTATCGATGTTACCACCTCTATTTGAAAGAGAGAAAATCATAGACTATTTCATTTAAAAATTGTTTATTTAATCTATTAACATGTGAAAATACATTTATATAGATATAATAAATTATTATTATTTTGTTTTAATTCTAAATAATACCAAAATAATATGTAGAAGATAGGACACGATGTGCGGTTATGGTGAGTACTAGCCAATAGACTTGTTGAGTGAGTTTTTCTATCACACTGAACAGTGCAGTGTTGTATGAGATCAAATTTCTGTCGCAACAAGAAACTCGCTTTTTATATTACTTTTAAAAAAATGTTTTTAATCCTTCATTACTTAGAAGATTTTCATTTTTACCTCGATACAGTGTTACACAATGCAGATAATACTTTCTGACAAAATTAGTTTCACATTAATTTGCAAACAAAATTCTCTATAAAAAGTCCAAAAACATCTCCTTCGAAGTCCACGACATGGCTCAACCAATAGTCCACGACATGGCTCATCCAATAGTCCACAGCATGGCTCAACCAATAGTCCAAGACATGGCTCATCCAAGAGTCCATGGCATGGCTCAACCAATAGTCCAAGACATGGCTTATCCACTAGTCCACGGCATGCCTCATCCAATAGTCCACAGCATGGCTCAACCAACAGTCCACGATATGGCTCAACCAATAGTCCACGAAATTGCTCAAACAATAGTCCACGACATGGCTCAATCAATAGCTCACGACATGGATCATCCAATAGTCCACGACATGGCTCAACCAATAGTCCACGACATGGCTCAACCAATATTCCACGACATGGCTCACCAATAGTCCACGACATAGCTCAACCAATAGTCCACGACATGGCTCAAAATAGTCCACGACATGGCTCAACCAATAGTCAACGGCATAGTTTGTGATCAGTCCAGGACGAGATAACGGTTTTGTAGGATGTTTTCTTTTCCGTGGACAATGTTCTCGATAGGAGTTGTTTAACTCACGTGATCTGGCTAAGCCCTGTGAAAAAATTTCAAACAGCTTTTACAGGTCTGATCACAATCTTCACCAAAGTATTGGTGAAATTTTGTGAATGAGATATCAGAGAATATCTCCAATCTAGAGGAGCGATACACTACACTGTACGAAATTTGTAAACTTTAGCTTTTTGTGTACACAGTCTATTCAGAGACATCAAGGGGAAAGGCATTAACTCATGTCAAGAAATTTCCACTCAGCTCTCTGAAGCTGCTCATATTTTTGTACACATTTCATTAACTCATGCCAAGAAAAGACACAATTTCCACCAAGAGCTTTATGAAATTGTTCACATTTCTTTAACCACATTTTCATAACGTCGCTTCACGGCATGATTTCGATCGGTCTCCTGTTCATTGAGATCTGTTTGAGAAACCTTAAAGGCACTTTTAGATGCCTGATCAGCATTTTTGGTCTGATCCCCCATGACATTCTCTTGTCTGTTATTTTCAGTGGCAGACTTTTCTATAATTGTGTTATTTACTGCTTTAGCGCCCAATTCACTGGTATTGACATACGTGCCAGTTCGGACCTTGGGTTTCGAGGATCGACTCTCTTTTCTTTGCCTATCCTTTAGAACGTCCGCCTTTGTCTGGGGGTTAACTCTGGAAGCTTTATTTTGAGCCTGATGTAGATACTGGGAACGTTTTGTAATTTTGGACCTCAGAAACTTGAAGCGGCCGTTGTAATTTTCAAGAGTAATTTTAGTCTCAGACCCCAACGTTTCAACGTAAACTATTTCTTTGGAATCAGGTCGGGCAACTCTCGGCCGTTCACCGATGGTATTGCTATCCTTGGCATCTAGAGTTACCTCGCAGTAGCTGCTGTCCACTACCTTTGCACTTGGAGCATCATCTGATGAACCTAAAATAAATAAAGATGAATGTGATTTAGATTTTTTTAACGTTTAACTCAGAATTAGAGACCAGGTGTCGGAAAACCAGGGCCTGTGGGCTAAATCCTTCATTTATCTTTTTTTTATATAAAACCTTGATGGAAGTATGAATTTTACTTCTTGAAATCCTTAAAATTTCACAGAATTACTTTCTACTTGTTGGACTAAACTGTGAAATCTACAGTCCCATTTCCCGCCCACTCCCCCAATCCCCTGTCTAGCATACAGCTTAAACTCCCGTGCGTGACATACACACGTATATACCCACTTGTAATTAACTCTGATCAGTGTATATGCATAAAGACAGTATATAATAACATAAATCCTGTTGAGGTCAGTAATGTTAGGGACCAGAAGCACAACTTCCCGAACCCATCTATGTATGTTTTTATCAGCCATATAACAAAGCCATTTCGCCCACATGTATCTAAGAATTTTGATATTTCAATATGTCCATTGGACATAATTAGAAATGGCTGCATTTACACATAACATTTTCTAATAAAAAGAAGTCAGAGTGAATGATCGATGTCATTACGTGTAGGGAAAGAAAAATGCAAACAATTTGAAGGAACATATTCCCCTATCTATCGGTAAGCAATGCCCCCATAAATTATGTCCACATCAACAATGCCCCCATGACCTATGTCCCAATGAACAATGACCCCATCAACAATGTCCCCACGGACAATGATCCCATGAAGCATGTCCACATCAACAATGTCCCCATGGACAATGATCCGATGAACAATTCCCTCGAAGCTTCCATTAAATTATATTGGACCTTATCTAAATTGTGAGTAAGTCTTATTTCCTGAACCCTATCGTTTATTTTATAGTAATATTATTACTTGCCCATCTAACACACAAGTTAGCGAAACAAATAAATATATTTTAAGTAATACCTGAATCCTAAAAACAAGCATTAGAAAATTCTTGAGTGCTTGAAATGCAGAACCATCACAAGGCGTGGGGTGGCGGACGCAGATGGTATCAAATGATAGGAAATGATGTACAATATGGGCCAAAACGAACAGTAATGAAACCATAGCATCGTATTTACGCATGAGCAGCACTAGTGGTCAAACTGTGGATACTTTTTCATCCGCTGACTGACACATTTCCAGCTAAAACTGCCCAACACATCTTCCCTTTTCACTACTAGGAATACGTTGCAGTTGGAGCGATGCAGCCGTTGACAGACACTTATGCACGTTCAAGTTGCGTGAGTTTCAACAGTTTTGTGGGGGTTTTTAAGGGTGTGTGGCTGGGCGTGCTGTATTAGTCATAATAATGACCCGGACACAAGGTTTCGGAAATTTTACCAAAACGTCTGTAACAATTCAAATGGAAAGTACATCATGCCCACGTGTAAAGTAATGCCTGCCAGGGACATCTCTGTTGGTCATAGCACGGTTAAAAGCACAATTACGTAAGTTGTGGCTTAACTATAGTGGACGGGGAACAAACAAATCAGGGAAACGTTTTATTACGTTGCCGCAATCAATCAAAAGCGACCATCACCAACGGCAGGGTCAAGGGTCAGAAAATAGACTTGACAACTACTCAGCTCATGGCTCCTCCCAGAGACGTAAACCCAAAACCCTACACAAAACCAAGCTCCGACAAATTTATGAGGCGCCAGAAACGTTTCTTTTGTAGGCCGAGTGTCCTGAGGGGGAGGGGGGGTGGGGGCTGGAAAGGTTGTGGAAAGGCCTGCGTCATGGAGTTATTATTTAGTAGTACTCAACAGTTCTCACTTCGGTTTTCTTGCTAGAGCCATAAAGAGTGACGAATCAATTTCTAAAGAATAAATGTGAGTTTTGGCTGGTATGTGGAGATATGGGACAAGTCTGTGGGTGGCATGTGACTCCACGATGCCATCGCACGGGGTGACACCAACCTTAGTGACGCCACTGTGTGCATCACTAACTAAAAATGGGAAAAGTTTTTAATGTAATTTAGATCCAATATCTTCTCGTGATTTGATTCAATATTTTAAATAAGGTACCTCCGTGTTGTCTCCACATCATTCAGTATACGATTGTTTTGTTTTATAAAGATTTCTCTCCCTTTATGTTACTAACCTGTCCTTTGATAATTTTAAGAAAATTTTTGAAATTTGATTAAACCTATAAAATGAAATGGAGTTCTTTTTAGCCAGGTTCAAATGCTTGCAAGTAGCCCCAATTTTGCTGAGCATCGTTCCTTTCAATTTTCTATTATTATAATGAAGACATGACCTTGTATCACAACTTTCTAATATTATAACGAAGACCTGACATTTTAATACAACTTTTACTCGGATTCCTTCCCTTCCCATCTAACTGAACTTCTCTCTGTCTATTCACCCCTTCGACAGCTTCGCTCCTCCGCAGACGCGCGTATTCTTTCTGTCCCCAAGACTCGCACAAAAACATACGGTGAACGATCGTTCTCTTTCTGTGCCCCCAAACAATGGAATTCTCTTCCATTGCAAATCCGCAATATACCGAACATCACAGCCTTCAAAACTGCACTCAAAACACATCTCTTTAATCTCTACTTTCCAGACTGATTCCCACCTCTCACCGAAAAAGTATGTTACTGAGTGTCATCCATGGCTTGAGATGTTAATAGTTTTAAATATACATTTGTTTTGTTTTATTTTAATCAATTAATTTTTTACGTTTTTTGATTATGTTTGTTACATGGTATGTACAGCGTGGTGAGCCTAGCCCTAGGCTGGGGTACCATGCAATATAAAACCACGTATAATTATAATAAAGACCTGACTTTTTATTACAATTTTCTAATATTATAATGAAGACTTGACCTTGTATTAAAACTTTCTACTATTAAGATATAGACCTGACCTCGTAGTACAACTGGATTGTAATTGGTGTTTTCCTCAGTTGGTTGGACAGTTGTGCTGTCATAACCTGGAGGTCGTTGACGTGGTGGAGGTGGATGACTCCGACGTCGTCTTCGTCTAACGACACACATTATTAAGACACATATCACAAGGATGCCAGCTACTGACAAGCCCACTGCCAGTCCAATAGTAAGAGAATCATTTAGCGGCTTTTCTGGTAAAAAAAAAAAAAATTAAATGAGCGGAAGTACTTTTATTTTCCAGTGAAAAAAATATAATTTTGACACGGTATTGCGCACTTTCACAACTAGAGACGCAACTTTATCTTGTAAAGGACTTATTTCACTACTCCAAGTACAAAAATCTCTCAAATAATCTAAATCGTACTAAGTACTCAACTTTTGAGACTAAAAACTCAAAAGTTTAGATGTTTGACCTAACCCTAACCAACATAAAGATTACCCACCCCCAAAATATAGAAGAGTGTGAAAGCACAGCTTCAAACAAGATGGAAGATGACAGTGTCCTAATCTTTATTTCATAAGGTTACATTGGCCTAAAGTTTATATCGTTAGATGACATTGACTTAAAGTTTATATCCTAAGATGGGAACGTTTATATTATATAATAAGATGACCTTAAACTAATATTAATATCATAAGATGACGTGACTTAAAGTTTATATCTTAAGATGATTTCACATATAGTTAATATCATAAAATGAACATGATTTTAAGTTTATATTTTAAGAGCTCCTTGAACAAAAGTTTAAATCAACAGATGACCTTGGTATAAATTGTATATCATAAGATGACCTTGACCTAAATTGTATGTCGCAAGATGACTTTTGAGTCGAAGCACTGACCGATAAACCCATTGTCGACACAGATCCGTAATTTAACCTTAGACTTGGCTACGCTTCTGGCATGTGTCGTGATGTCACACTGGATGTAGTGTCGTGATGTCACACTGGATGTAGTGTGATGCACTTGGGGCAATATTCAAGAAATAAACAAGCAACCAGTGACGTTAAACATACGTGTAAACGCTTGAATCAATGAGGATTACATAACTTTATAAAAATAATATGTTTCACCAGGAGAGACATCGCGAGACAACCGTTACACCCATACTGTTGTTAGAAAAGATGTTACAGCGTCCAGATTATTATTTATTTACCACCATTTGCTTGAAAGCTTGATTTGTATGACCGCCATTGCAAACGAATGAATAACGGTCATCCCAAACACATGTATAACCACCATCACAAGCACATGTATAACCACCATCACAAGCACATGTATAACCACCATCACAAACACATGTATAACCACCATCACAAGCACATGTATAACCACCATCACAAGCACATGTATAACCACCATCACAAGCACATGTATAACCGTCATCAAAAACATATGTATAACCACCATCCCAGACAGCTACTTACCTGGGGCAAAAGCTTGAAACATTACTCTACTGATGTTGTTAGTATAGCATCCCGATACATGGTTGGCCGTGCAATTACAAATCACGACTTGACCATCGTTCACTACACGGACAGTGAGCTGACCATCAACCTCCTTTAAGACGCTGGAATCATTGCAGGTTATGTTGGTTGAGTTCACTGGAGGGAAGCCGCCCTGGACATGACACGTGATGATGGCACTGTGTACTGTACTGACATTGATTGTGTTTCCGGTCACTCCGATATATTGTACAGTGTGATTGACCACTAATACAGGTGCTGTCTTAGGTGGCTCTGGAAGTGAATGCACACAGGTTGTAGGTGAATTTTAATTAACTATTTTAAAAAGGTTTGAAATCCTGCTACACTATGTGAAGTTACTTTATAATACAGAAAATGTCGGTGTACATGTTTTCTTTTGGTGCTTGTACCTAAATATAATACCCATGGCTAACATCTCGAACATTTACAAATGTACCCATGGCTAACATCTCGAACATTTACAAATGTACCCATGGCTAACATCTCGAACATTTACAAATGTACCCATGGCTAACATCTCGAACATTTACAAATGTACCCATGGCTAACATCTCGAACAGTTACAAATGTACCCATGGCTAACATCTCGAACATTTACAAATGTACCCATGGCTAACATCTCGAACATTTACAAATGTACCCATGGCTAACATCTCGAACATTTACAAATGTACCCATGGCTAACATCTACAAATGTACCCATGGCTAACATCTCGAACATTTACAAATGTACCCATGGCTAACATCTCGAACATTTACAAATGTACCCATGGCTAACATCTCGAACATTTACAAATGTACCCATGGCTAACATCTCGAACATTTACAAATGTACCCATGGCTAACATCTCGAACATTTACAAATGTACCCATGGCTAATACCTTGAACAGTTACAATGATTACAGAATATGCGTTTAACTTCTTGAATGAAGCGTTCTCTGCATAACACCGGAGCTCGTAACTTCCACTGCTGTTAAACTGATGTTGTAGCTTCAGCTGGTAATTCGATATGAAAGAAATGTTCATGTTGTTGATGTTCAAGTAGATATTGGGGCTAGGATGTACCGAGCCACCAGGGACCACGCACGTCACGTTGACTGTTAGGTTTCTTCCCGGGCACAGGTTAAAGTACTTTTCTCTTGGTTCAACAGCAGTGGTCACATTCGATGGACCGTCTGAAGAGAAATTATAACACTTAGTGTATGCTAGTGAACATTTAAGATAGCTGGCTAACATTTCCATGAGACATGAAGAGACGCGAGTTGAACTTATATAATAGATCGTCTCTAATTTTAATCATTTAAGTTGCATTTTATTTTTTCAAATGACGGAGTTTGAACCCAAGCTCCGGATATTCATATCTGTGACGAAATGGAGCCGACATAAAAATTTCCATTTACTCACGACGACCTACTTAGAACCCCTCCCCCCCCTCTTTTTTTGTTTCAAGTTCAGTACGAGTTATTTCCCCTGATCACGTCTACCCTACGTGAAAAGTCAATGAGCTGTTAAATATTCTGACCAGCGGACGGAACTAAGGACTGAACCAAGGAAATGGTCAAGAAAACAAACGCCACCTTTTGTCTCGTTTTGGGTGAGCGATTCTATCATGCATCAAAGAATTAAGTTCTTTGGGCTAGAACATCACATGGTCATGATTGTCCAATAAGCAATTAGAATGAAATCATTATACAAGCCGTTGCTGGACTTCAAATATTTTTTTTTTCGAGATCGACTCTTAAGGCAGCCGCCAAATTAGCAAACCATAAAGACGGCGTTTTCTAAACCTAGTGATTTGGACGAACATTTCGATTTCATTTCTTTATTTGAATATTTGTATTACCATGTACATAGTTAGTTAAACATTTAATGTTGAATGAATGTATTATCATTCTGATTAGAATGAATTTCTGATTAGAATGAATTTAGTTAATTCATTTGTACTTTATACTGTCTCAATGTGTGTCACGTGCCTTCATCATAGGACACGTGTCGGCCATTTTGAGTTTTAATTATTTAGACTTCATCCCATCGTATGGATTGTGATTTGGGCATTGGTTAGTTATTAGCCATTATGTTATACACTACAGATAATTTGATATATCATTTTAATCCATTCTGTATATTATTAAGTCGTAGTATAATTATGTATGAAAAGAATAGTTACCACGTGTCGACGTTAGCCACCCATGCTTGCGCCGGCCATGGTGAAGACGAATAAGAACATCCACAATGGATCTTCATACTATAAAACATATATCTCCTTTGACGCCTTGATCTGAATTCATTGCCGTTGAAAAGGATTTGTTAGATCGAGGATATTGGAAAAGTTGTTCCCTTCTTTTCTTTTATCATCATTCCAATATAGCCTGGTTGCTAGATCGCCATATTGCTACAGTACAGTCAACCGAACCTTAGCAGCTGAATTGAGGAATCGGTGTACTGAGGCCTGAGTCTACGAACCCCGCCCAGGAACCACCTCCGGAAGACCAATTCATCGCTAGCAACCAAAAGACCGCGTGCTGATGGACTTTACTCCTAAAGAGAAGTCTTACTTACACCCACCACAGCGTACTGGGGAAGAGGTATCCCAGAAGGTACAGTTGTGACTGGTATCATCCACCTGCGTGAATGCCCTGAAAAGCGCTGAGACCTGAAAAGCCACGAGATACATAGTCCACTTCCACAATGAATGTATCTTCGTATTGTACTGCCGTAAAATCTACCTGCGTGAACGCCCTGAAAAGCGCTGAGCCCTGAAAGGCCACGAGGTAAAGAATTAAACAATTCACTTCCACCCTTGAAGTAATTCTATTACAACGCATTGCTGTTCGGCCCCTTGCGTGAACGCCCCAAGAAGCCACGAAGGACAGGGCCCGAGAATCCACTTCTACGTTGAAGTGATCTCACTATTGTACATGATCTGACCAGATCATCAGAGCTGCTACATAGACTGCCGCTCTGTCAGCCCACTTGAGTGAACCACCTTGAAAAGCCACGGAGTGAAGAATCGGAGGAGTCATCTCCACATACTACTAGTGACTGATCAAGTCAGATGTTCAAGCCAGATGATCAGCACGAGTGATTGATAAGTTAAGTGTGAAAGGACGGAGTTTAAACAATTGAGATACAGGGCAAAGCAACCTTTTTGATGATACATAGGTTATACGAGAGGCCATTGTTCATAAGAGACTAGAGCTTAGATAAATATCTTTGAAAAGTGTTTTGCATATACTTCACTATTAGGCCATATACATGTAAATCATTTCATTTACAAAATGGTGTTATAAAGTATTTGGTAGTTAAGGTGAAAATGAGAATGTTATTATGACCCTTGGTGTGTGAAATCGACATAACCTAATACCCCTATAGACACAAGCAGGTGTAACACTCATCAGAGAGTTGTTCTTACACCCCCTAATATAAAAGTCATTTCACCACAATATCCTAAGCCACAAGTTTACCATGCGTCTGAAATCAACATAACCATTTACAAAACAAATATACTATACACAAGATATCGTTGCAACCATTATTTTACTTACATGCATAGCTTACTTGAAAAGATTTTTCAGGGTAAGGAGGTTGAAGCTCTGAATATCCACGACATGTGTATTGGTGGCTCTGACCTGATGTTTCATGAGTTGTAAAAACATTTAGGAAAAAATATATTTTGAAATCATTTAAAATAAATTTAGCTTTTATTCAGAAGTTAAAACTGATGGTAAATAAATTTTTCGTGAGATTGCACTTCTAGAATATACAAATAAGTTAGTCAAAAAATGATATTGTCTTGTTTAATATTCAGCCTATTTATAATGTTAAGCTATTTATCATTAAGTTAGTTTTGATTGGAAATATGTTTAATATGCAAGACAATTCAACAGTATGTAAAAAAAAAACTGGATTCGTATGATTAAGATAATCTTTTTTTGTTAAAATTTTAAGGAATTTGGATCCTACAATCTAGTTAAAATAATAAATAAACAAGTTCTACTTGCTTATGTTGTCATAGATCAGGTTGAGGACTGCTTTATTATCCGAAGTGCTCACATGCAAGGGTCCATTGGTTGGGGAATAAAACTGGGGATGACCGGTTGGAAGGCCAGGTGATGTTAAGTAACAGGTACATGTGGCTGATGATCCGGCCATGACGAGGCTATTTATAACATCTGTTCCATTTGGGCACGAATCAAGAAAGTCTACTTCAGGAAGGACTAAAATATAGAAGATGATGAACATTCTGGCCATAAGTCGTGTAGACTAACAACAAGATGAGTTAAGAAGTGGCTCTGTTTTTCGGCCCGCAAAACGATATTTTGCGGCCCGCCACATTAAAGCAAAGTTTAGTGTAATGCGGCCCACGAGGTTTCCCATTCTCAAATCTATAATGCGACCCTTCATGACAGTTTCAGTATAATCTCACCGACTAGACTAATTTTGATTTTTATCACATTTTTTTTAATAGATTTGGACGTTGATTATAATGGTAAAAATCGCACCAAAACCGAACTAAAGGTGTTTTTTGTAGCATGTTATGAGTCAAAGATGCCAAAGTGCGGGTTTGAGAAAAGTTTTAATGTCAGTTAGTGTCAAAACATTAATTTTGTAAATGTAGAAATCTGACATAAACTAAAAGAATACCTATTAAAATTGCCCCTACTGTTAACGAGTTAGGGAAATTCTAAGCATGTCAGCTTGGTTCCATTTCAAAATAGGGTTAGTCAAAAAATCGTTTTCTACAATACAAAAATCAAAACTCATTCTCCCTACAATAGAACTTCCGTCACATAAATAATTCATAAATATGACCTGCTCCTGAATACTGTTTGAACACGTTTTAGCATTTAAAGCCTTCATGAAGAAGGATGGGGTGGTTGTTCCTGTACTAAGTAATCCCAATTGCGCATGACTTAGCTTTTCTTGTTGACATTACACAGGAGCTGAATGTACTCAGCAAGAAGTTACAAGACCAGAGGCAGCTTTTCAGTGTTGCATAAGACAATGTCAGGGCATTCTGCACAAAACTTGAGTTATGGTTCTTAGAGAAACCTCTGCCATTTCCCAACATGATGCATTTGTAAAGCTTTAGGAAGAATTTGATCACAAGCTTTTAGACTTTAAAACACAAAGAGACACTTTTAAATTTTCTCCTGATTCTTTCCCCTTTATAGTGGAAGATGCGTCCCCACCTCCCGCCCCACTTGCGCTCCTAATGGAGCTGATTGATCTTCAGTGCAATTCTAAGTTCAGGGAGTGAATGGAGAAACAGACAAGCACGGTCAATTTTGGAGATTGTTGCTCTCCACCTTCCCTGAGATTTCCAGGTTGCTTAAACTGACTAAAATCTACAATTTGTATCCAAAATATTAGAAAAAGTCATTCTCCGCCAACTCCTGGATCACCTTATTCAATATGACTTGTTTGAACCTTTCAAGTCAGCATACAGGGTGCATCACTCTACTGAGACAGCTCTGTTGCGCGTCGTAAACGACCTTCTGTCGTCTTGTGATGAGGGCCAGGTACCGATTTTGTCTTTACTCAATCTATCGGCAGCTTTCAATACGCTTCATCACGGAAATACTGCTCCAGCGTCTGCAAAAAACGTTCGGTCTCACTGATACCGTCCTGAGTTGGTTCTCATCATATCTGACTAATCGGGTCCAGTCAGTTATTTCAAACGGCTTGCCCTCGAAGAAATCTAATATCGAATTCGGAGTATCCCAGTGCTCGGTCCTAGGCCCGGTGCTTTTCACGTTGTACAGTCAGTCCCTGGGTGCAGAGATCAATCAGTTTGACATGCAATACCACATGTTCGCAGACGAGAACCAACTTCATCAATCCGTGCTCCCCTCTAATTTCCCTCAGCTGCTCAGTATGACACAGAAGACAGTGGAATCAGTTCAGCTCTAGATGACCATAAACAAGCTCAAATGGAACGATAATAAGACTGAGCTGCTCCCCATCGCGACCGCTCAGAAGCAGAAATCTGCAAATAACACGACATCAATTAGTCTCTCAGGTGTGCGTATTGAGTTAGCTCAAACAGTGCGGTACCTGGGTGTCTACCTAGATCGAAGACTAACCTTGGAAAGTCAAATTAACATGCTATGCAAGGCGATTTTTCTGGAGCTGCGTAGGATTAGTCACATCAGGCCCTTCCTAACAATTGATGCAACAAAGAGGCTGATGTCTGCATTTGTGCTATCACGCATGGACTATTGCAATGCTCTCATGATGGGTCTTCCAGCTACACTCCTGGATAAAATTCAGATAGCACAGAATAATGAGGCTCGCATTGTTCTTCGCAAAAGCAAATTCGACCATGCTAAAACACTTCTGAGAGAACTGCACTGGCTGCCGATCCGTGCTCGCATAGAGTACAAAATCGCAACGTTGTGCTACCGCTGTTTACATGGCCTGGCGCTGTCCTATCTGAAAGAGCTGCTGACGCCTTATGTATCCACTAGACAACTCCGCTCATCCGACAGTGGCAAACTCTTGACACCACGTGTTCGCCTTGAGACTTACGGAAAGCGCACTTTCGCATTTGCTGGTCCAACAATTTGGAACGCCCTTCCAGTCGATCTCAGAAACAATCAGACACTGGAGTCCTTTATAACCGATTTAAAGACACATCTATTTCGCAAACACTTCCATTTAATGCATATTAGCTGTGTTGCTCAGGGTTGTAATGGGTAGAAAGACTTTGACATTGTATGCTTGTAATTAGTTTTTGTAGTGTTGCGTTTGTTTTAAATGTGGTAAATTATATATATATGTTTTTGGTTGACTTTGTACCGCGCTTCAAGCCTTTGGGGATGAAGCGTGTTTTTGAAATGCACTTTATTATTATTATTATTATGTGCCTTTTTGGGAGCACCTTTCTGTGTGAAAAGCTCTTTTCCACTATGAACTTTAACAAGTCAAAGTTCAAGGCCAAACTTACTGATGAGCATCTTCAAGCTATACTTACTCAGTTGCTTCCTCACTCAAGCCAAATGTTGCTGCGTAAGAAGAAGCGCTGCCAGGTCTCTGGCATCAAGGTGTAGGAGGTAGTAAAGCCTAGTTCTTAAGAACCCTTAATGTTTTATTTTGTTATTAATCAATGTTGAGAAAACATTACCAGTCGTACTCAATTGAATTTATTATTGCTTTTATTTTTACTTGATGCGGCCCCGTCTTACACATACTCTATCTCCTGCGGCCCCTGGATGACTTGAGTTTGAGACCCCTGAGTTAAAATAATTTGGCCAAGAGTATGAAAATAAGTTAAACAGAGATGAGAAATAAAGCTGAAATATAAAATTGGCCCTGCATAACATGATCAGTGACGTCAGTAGATTTGAAAACCATTAAGTCAATTACAGAAAATGTCGCAATGAACATTCCGTCCAGCTTGATTGAGCCAAAGGACTAATATTGTCTCTGTAAATCATTTGTGATATTCATTTTGACCTATAATTATCATGCTCATCAAATTTGTCATATACAAAGGTGAATATTATTGCATAATCCTAGGAAATTATAATATTTCCATCATCATTATAATTTTTTTTTAAATTCAGGAAACTTTTTCCATTCATTTATTTCTTGAAATTCATCATTATCACGCCCATAAACTTTGTTATTAACGACATAACATGCGTGTGCATAGATCACGGGTTCGTTTTATAATTATGTAGTAGGCCTACTGCAGATCTGCTAACTTTTATGATATTGGCGACAATTTACATGTCTTTTGCGAATCTCCGTCGAGACCCGTCAGAACAACAAATTTTTTTGAAAAATTCTTCCACCAATGGGGGTGAGAGGGGTTGGTTGCCGAACTAAATAATTACTTCGCCAGCACAAAAAGAATAGTGTGTTTTTACTAAGCTAAATATTAATAAAGGGATATCTTGCCAGCTATTTATAAGAACACAAAGCATTAGTACGACGAAAACCGCGAAACATTGGGGTGATATTTTTATAGCCTTAATAAATGATATTTAGGTGACTATTGACTCTATTAGAGCTAAAATAATTGTTGTAGGTATGTATGTATGTCATCTTTCCGTCTGCGGGAAACGATAGATTATCTTTATTGCTTACAGCTATTTGTGTGGCTGTTGAGACCAATCCTCGAATGGCAGTCTCTGTTACATTTCCCACACACCAATGAGGTGGAGCGGTATTTACCGGCCTTCCTCCTCGCTCTTTTTGCAGCTGTTTCCACCCTGTTTTGATCCTCGGCATGTAGTGATCCTGGCTTCACGATGCCCCGCCATGCGGATCGATCCTCTGCAGCTCCTCCCAGTTTGAGATTTCGATATTAGAGGACGTCATGTCTCTTTTGCATATGTCTAAGTATCTTAGACGAGGCCGTCCAACTGACCTTTTCCCTGTCGCCAGCTCGCTGTATAGCACGTCCTTTGGTATGCGACCAGGTTGCATTCGCTTGACGTGTCCAAGCCAGCGGAGGCGTCTTTGGATTAACATGATTGGGACGCTACACATGTTTGTTTGGGACAGGACATCCGTGTTGGGGACTTTGTCTTGCCATTTAATGGCATCTGAGGTGGAAGCCATTGAGCCTTCTTTCGTGGTTATAGTATGTGGTCCACGACTCGCATCCATACAGGAGTGTGCTCAGTACGCAGGCCTGGTACACCTGCAGCTTAGTTCTTGTTATGAGTCTGGCGTTTGACCAGACTCTTTTCTTCAGTCTGGCCATAACAGTTGTGGCCTTCCTTATCCTTCCATTTATCTCATCCTCCATTGAGTGTGCCCGATATGTTGGATCCCAGATATGTGAAACTTTCAACAGTATCCAAGTCGTAGTCGTCGATGGCGATAGTGGGGAGGGAGTCAGCGCCCTGCGCCATAATGTTAGTTTTCTTTAGGCTAATTGTCAGGCCAAACTCTTTGCAGGCAGCGGATAGGCTGGATACGAGGCTCTGCAGGCCGTCTGCTGTATGAGATACCAAAGCGGCATCGTCCGCAAACAAGAACTCCCGCAGCAAGACCTTTCTTGTTTTAGTCTTAGCTCTAAGGCGGGCAATGTTGAATAATTTGCCGTCAACTCTAGTGTGGATGTATATCCCCTCGCTGTTGTTCTTAAAGGCATAATGGAGTAGGATGGAGAAAAAGATTGAAAATAAAGTACGAGCCAGCACGCAACCTTGCTTTACTCCACTACTCACTGGAAAAGCTTCTGAGGCGGCACCGTTATAGCACACTGTGCCCTGCATGTTTTCGTGGAACTGCTTGATGATGTTAGCAGTCGTGTAGGGCAGCCTATCTTTTTGAGAATATGAAACAGACCGCTTCTGCTGACAAGATCAAAAGCCTTAGTGAGGTCGACAAACGCAATGTATAAAGGCATATGTTGCTCCCTGCACTTCTCCTTCAGCTGGCGCAGAGAGAAGATCATGTCTATGGTTGACCTACCGGCGCGAAAACCACATTGCGATTCTGGGAGTACACGCGATGCTAGGGTCTGTAGGCGTCTTAATGCAACTCGGGCGAAAGCCTTTCCAACTATGCTGAGGAGGGAGATTCCACGATAGTTGTTGCAGTCACTCTTGTCTCCTTTATTTTTGTACAATGTAACAATGTTTGCATCTTTCAACTCTTGTGGTAGCTGTCCCTAGCACAGAGTAAGGAGATCGTGCAAGGGCCATAATAGTACTCCTTTTCCACATTTGAGAGCTTCTGGTGGGATACCATCATTGCCCGGGGCTTTCCCACTGGCGAGGCAATCGATGGCTCTACGTAGCTCTTTTGTGGTTGGTAGGGTATCAAGCTGCTCCATGACCGGTAAGTATGGGATATGGTCTAGGGCATAATCAGATATGTGCTCTAGGTTGTCATTATAGTATAAAAGCAAAGGGCGCTCAAGGGTATATTTTTCATGAATTTTGCCTTTATCTTCCCCCCTCTGGTCCAAATTTTCTCTTATAACACTTCTTAAAACCACCATTTTAAAGAAATTTAAATTAGTTTTAAATTAAAATGGTAAATCCAAAGTATTCATCAGATTTTTATTTATTATTATTCAGTATGATCTCATTTTTTATAAAAAGAATGTAAATATAGATACTTTACCTCAGCGATGAATGAAGAATGTGGGCATGAACGAATTTAAAAAAATATAACTATTTGGGTTTCGGCCTGGGCTTTGGATTCGGCCGAAAGTCACTTTAAGCTTTCGTTTCGGCTTCGGTTTCGGCCTAAATGCATTTTTAACTTTCGGCCTAGTTTCGGCTTCGGCCGAAATCAGGAAAACACTTGCGGTCGGTTGTCTGGTGAGAAGGAAAACTTATGTCAAACTCTGGGTTAACATTTTAACACTTCTAGACCTACAATTCATGCATCAAAGATGAATGTACTAGTGGTCATCTAGGCAATCCCACTCCTATACCCTCTCAAGACTAGAAATAAATGCAAACGCTTACACCAGCTCTCTGGCAACCAGCAAACAGAACAATCCCCAGTAATAATGTGAAGACAAAAGTGATGCTCGTCAAACTGACAGACATTAATGATATAGAGGTACTAATTCTTACCTAACTCAATATTTATTGTGTTACTGTACCCACAAAAAGGGTATTGAGTCAACAGTTTGCAGTCAATGTTTGCGCGGAAAGAGTAATTGCCAGGTGGTATCGATGAGAGTCTGTCAGACCAGGTACATTCGTAATCATAATAGACCGAGCCTGGTTGCTTATTTGTCTGTCTGTATGTTACGTTTGCACTTGGAATATAACCATAAGGTACCTGAAACAAAATGAATGATTAATTATCAATAAAATAATTATCCTATTTTTTGGTGATCGTCATTTTTGATGTGTTTCCCCCCACATATCAGGAGGAAGTAGGTTTCATGTTTTCATCATCAATTTTTTGGATAAAAAGGTTAATGTGTAAAACTTAGAAGTAATAGAAATAGTTTTGCAATTTTACCCCATAAAACCTGCATCGAATTGGTGTCGACACTTGACTAGCGAGGCAGGTGATGAGAATATATTCATCCCTTGTTTCATTATTGCATGCAATGGTTCGTGGCCTGTCTAAAATAAAAACAGATAAGTTTCTATACATTACGTTTTTCATGTTCCCAATGAATGAGCACAAAATATTGATTTAAGGTCAATGTTTTTTTTAAAAAAAAAAAACAGAAAATCCCTAGTAGTCATAAAAAGTTTCTTTGATTTCAATATTTAAGTACTGCTTTCATAGTTTCAAGAGAAGAGTTAATTTTAGGCGCTATACCGTTAAAATGGTATTTCGATACATGATTTCAATAATATAAATATATCAATAAAATATTAGTAAAACAAACGTACTATATATTTCCATAGCTTGACAAAGCACGGTTGTAGACTCTCCAAATTCGTATATCAGTTGAACATTTTGATACTTAGCAATCGTGACATTGTCAATACGTAGAATCAAATTGTCCACAGAGTTGGAATATATGCTGATTCCAAGATCAATGGAGCAGATGTCCAGTTGGGTGCAATATGTGAAGATTGTTGAGTTGGCTTTCACTGTCAATGGCCCTTGGGTAAAATTATGCGGTGCAGTGTAAATATTACGGCTGTTGAATTCTTGCGTAATGCAATCACAATTGCCTATAAAACAAATAATAAAATAAATTAAATTATTATTTTTAATCAAAGCAATAGATGCATGGGTTTTCCGGCTTGTGAAAATCGGAGCTTATTAGCATAAAATTATTTAATCAAATGCAGATGTATGTTTTATAGACTCATTTATATACTTTTTTTTAGCTTTCATAATTTTTTCACCTAATATTGCAATTGATGTTTCACTATCTAGATCTACAAAATGACCACTATTATTAAGAGACGTTTTATCGGCTATGAAGTGATTATATCACTTCACTATAACTAAAACATTGGACACACAGTTATCCATTTCAATGGAAAAATCATCTTTAATTTTAAGGAAAACAATAGGCACCTATGTGCATTGTGACTCATCAGTAGGCCGTTTTCTTCCTTGGCCCTGGAATTTGTTTAAATTTCCAAGTCGACTCCCTATAATGTGTACAACGGACTTACACTTCCCATCTACAAAACTTGCGCTCTAGCCTCGCTATCTAGCCTTTCTCCAACCCTGCTCTCTTACTTGGCTTTCTCACCTTGCTCCCTAACCCTGCTCTATAATCTTGCTCTTTAACCCTGCTCTATAGCCTTGCTCTATAACCCTGCTCTCTAACCTTGCTCTCTAATTCTTCTCTCTAATCTTGCTAATAGGGCTCTCTAGCCTTGCTCTCGAACCCTGTTCTCAAATCCTGCTCTCTAGCCTTGCTCTCGAACCCTGTTCTCAAATCCTGCTCTCTAGCCTTGCTCTCTAACCCTGCAGTCGTACCTTGCTATCTAGCCTAGCGCTTTAACCTTGTTTACTCTAACAAAGGGGTCTCCAAACTTTTCAGCCCGAGGGCCGCATTAACTATCAAACAGTAGTTCGCGGGCCGACTGCACACTCAAGCAGGGTTTCTGTCAGTATTATCTCGGGGGGGGGGGCCTCTCCCCCCCGGGGGAAACCCAAGTCCCCCCCCCCCCGAGGGAAATCCACGCAACCGACCGCTGACCTCATGTGTCGACTGAAAGAACGTTTGATTGGTGGAGGCTTGACCCGGAAGCGCACCCGCCGTGGTGGTAGACGAAAACAACAACAACTTGTCACTCATTCTTTTCCAAGACCTACTCTACACTACTCTAACCCTGCCATCCTCATTCACATTATAACCTCTCCACCTTTCAGCAACACACAGCTTCTCATCGCCTCATTCAACGCCCAGTCGCTTGGTTCTTATGAGAAACGTATTGCAGTCTCCGAATGTATCACTTATAGGCATACTGACATTCAGTTTATCCAGGAGACCTGGTTTCGGCTGACTGGCGATGAAGGGGAAGTGCACCGATCTCGCTACATCTGGCTTTTCTACCCAATCATTTCCCCGTTCAACTCGCGGTGGACACCTTGCTGTTATATTAAGAGACACGTTGTCCCATCATACAGCTTTTGTCACAGACCTCCCTTTCGTTCACACATCTTTTGAAGCAGTTCAATTTACCCTTGCAGTGTCCCAGCAGAAGGTTCATTTTATGTGCATTTATCGTATCTTCCCTAGTAAGAAAAATATATTGACCGACGTAGTGTGTCATCGAGAATTCCCGGCTTTGATTGACCACAGCAACACATTGGCCGGGACTTACATTGTATTAGGCAATATGAATTTTCACTTCAATCAACCACAGCACCACTGCTAGGGTGTTGGATCTTTTGGACTTATTTAGTCTTCAGCAATCAGTCGACCATCATAATCGTGAACATGTTCTTTCAGGCTTCAAGCTGGTGTAGTTAGATCTACTTCAATCACTCAAGAGCTGTCCTCTGAAAAATTCAGTGTTGATTGCGAGCTTAGTGTTAGGGCCCCATATCCTCTCCCTTAGTTCAGGGAGGTGCGCAGTCTGCGAACTATAAACAGGGGTACCTTTAAACATGACCCGAGTTTAGAAGTGTCCCCCGCCCTGTGCCCTACATTGGAAACGCTAGACCGTGCATTGCGCACTGCTGTGCTTGAGCGGCACGCCCCTGACACCCGCTGCACTTTTAGTTTCAAGCGGTCAGCTCCCTGGTATGCGACCACAAGGGAAGAACTACGCAGTGCCAAGAGAGAAGGTTGCAGTGTGGAAAAGAAGTGGTTGAGGTCAGGTCTTTTGGTTTTTAAGCGTATCTTTTCCGCTGCCCAGAAGCGTGTCACTAAGATTGTTTGTCGTGCTAAGACTCTGAATTTTAACCAAAAGATAACTATAGGTAAAACAAGCAGGCAGCTTGTTGATGTTTGTAGCCATCTTAGAGGGAGTAACAAAGGAACTGCTCTTCCTTCAATGTTTCCTATGCCCCAAATACCAGATATATTATGTGATTTCTTTAAAAGCAAAGTTGCTGGAATTCGTGCTGAGCCTGATCGTCTTGATGCAGCTCTCCTTGATTTGCTCAAATGTCCTTGTCTTAGTTCACATTTTGATATTTTTAAACCTATTTCAAAAATGTAGGTCCAAATTATAATTTTAAAATCTAAACCTACGTCATGTTCTTTGGATCACATCCCCACCCCCTTGGATGTAGAGTAATTAGATTATTTGCTCCCAATGATAACCCACATAATAAATGAAAGCTTGTCTTCTGACACTGTTCACCCTCTTTGTAAATCAGCTTAAAAAGCCTGGTCAGGATGAAAATAATTTTAAAAAACTATAGACCTGTATCTAACATATCATTTTTATCTAAAGTATTTGGAAAAACTAGTTCTAAAACAACATTTTGATTACTTAAATGACAATTCTCTTCTCAGTTTTAATCAGTCGGCCTATAGACCTTTCCACAGCACGGAGACAAACTCATCTCAGGATAATAAATGTCGAAAGTATTATCTTTACAAACTATGATTTATTAAATTAAAATGTTTTCAAGATTAGTAAAAAAAAATATTAATTAATCTATAACCCAGTTATCTTTGTAATTATTACATTTCACTTTTCACACTATAGTAGAAATGTAAATTGTCTACTTACATGAATTCGTGTTCCACAAGAGTAAAATACAAAGTGTGAAAGGGAACATAATATTCTTCATTCTCTCTGTGTATGAGAAAGGCATATGTTAATAGTAAATATGTTTTTCATACAATGTCTTTATATTAAAAAAAAAGGAAATGTGAACAGTTGCAACCCGACGTGAATTTAAAATGATGAGGTTATAAATCCACTTCACGCGGTTTGAAGAGAAAGCCTACAACTTGAATGACATTCTATAGAATGCCTTGATTTCACGCGTTAGCTGTAACATTAACATTTAATGTAAACAAACTTGTGTAGAGGTAAGTGGCGACTAGGTAACTATGTTTATGAACGTAAATGTTCGGTCTTTTCAAAATTATGAACGAGAGATAGATTATTGTTTCCTTAGTTAATTTAGATTCACTTACATTCACCAAAAAAAGAAATTACATATATATATATATATATATATATATATATATATATATATATATATATATATATATATATATAGAGAGAGAGAGAG
>CAXITT010000340.1:446750-482800 GCA_964033795.1 Lymnaea stagnalis | reverse complement strand
GATAGATAGATAGATAGATAGATAGATAGATAGATAGATAGATAGATAGATAGATAGATAGATAGATAGATAGATAGATAGATAGATAGATAGATAGATAGATAGATAGATAGATAGATAGATATAGCAATAAACATGTTTGATAACTGGATAATGAATGTCTAACAGGGTATCCAAATTGTAATATGGTGAGAACTGCTTATGGTGGACAACGTGGTGCTGGTTGATGAACGTGGTGATGGGCGATGAATGTGGTGCTGGTTAATGAACGTTGTGCTGGGTGATGAACGTTGTGAAGGGGGATGAATGTGGTGCAGGGTGAGGAACGAAGGTGCAGGGTGATGAATGTGGTGCGGGTTGATGAACGTGGTGCTTGGTGATGAACGTGGTGATGGGTGATGAATGTGGTGCTGGTTGATGAACGTGGTGCTTGGTGATGAACGTGGTGATGGGTGATGAATGTGGTGCTGGTTGATGAACGTGGTGCCTTGTGATGAACGTGGTGCAGGAAGATGAACTAATCAAAAAGAACAATGTATGGCTCAAACAAAAGCTTTGTGTTCCAAACCTGGGCTAGACAATGCGGAAGAAATAAAATGGAATAAAGATTTTGACAAGTGTTGACCACCCAATTCCTGTGATCTTAATGTTCAATCAGTTGATCATTTGTATTTAGCAGATTTTTAGAACAATGGAAAGCGTCAAGAGATTTAATAAGATGTAAAAATGGGCGTTTGTTAAAGTTACATTTAACATTGCAGACCTTAGACAAAGCCACCCCTTTTAAAGTAACTTTGATTTGTCCGGGGAACTTTTGTGTGTGCCCCTCTCAAAGGAAAGTTTTACAGGCGCTGGTAGAAATCAGCATACCGCCAAACCTGAATGGCTGGTGCTACCACTGCAGACACACTGCGTTGTTCCAATGCAACTGCATTAAATGACGCACTTAAAATTAACACAATGAAAAACTCCGACGACTCCTGCGAAGCTTCTGGTGCCAAGCTGTATCCCACATGTAATGTCCCCTCGGGTTATCCAAGTGCGTGGAGAGATTTGCTGTCTATGGAACCAGCTTATACTTTACTCCTAAAGAAAACGTCAGACCTTGGGATTTCTTACAGCGAAGTCTACACCATCGTCACGCTGTGACGGGCAAATGCCAGAAGGAAAATAAAATAAATATTTAAATAATAGAAAATAAATGTACAACTGCATGTGTGTGCACTAATTAAAAATTGTAATCCTCATTCTAAAAGTTCTTTGATGACAAAGTGCAGTGTTTGGCTCCCCATAATAATTTATGTGCGAGGAATTTTTCAGCCCTTTTATCTATAAAAAATCGAACCTAAGTTGTTGTCAATAGAGATCTCTGTCTCAAACAATGCTACATAATTGCCAACCAAGTGTTCTAGCAAAGAACTACAAACGGATTTCACGATATTTGATCGTAATCATTCTTTCTCCCAAGAACGCTCAACGCTTCTTAAAATTAGTTTATTTTAAAAAATATCTTTTATAGTATTTGATTCTTTGTTATTTAGATATATAAATATGTTATTTTATAAACATAAAAGAATTTAAAGCTAGTGCGAAAATCGGTTGTTGTTTTTTTTATTCGATTTCATTTTACACATTTTAGATTTAGGATTCATTTGTTTTCAGAGATCCATGGATTAAAATTATAAAATTATTACGTTTATGAAATTAGAATAATGGAAATAAATATATTGGCTGAGAAGGGCGTTTGAATCGTTTGCTGAGTGGGACACTGTGATGGTCACTACTATGTTAAGGGCGTGACTGTTTTGATTCAATGTTAAAACCAGCCCAACCAGGAAACTAAACTCAAAGTCTCCATGACATGCCGGGTTCAAGCCTATTGAAATCACGGTGTTTGACGGTGGGCGAAGTCCTTGCAGAAAGGTGGAGGTAGTTGTTGAATCAAGCAAGTATAATTCTGATATCTGCACTGAGAAGTTTTATTATGTCATTCTTTACACACCTTATTCAAGACATGCAACACAGCCTAGGCATACGAGGCGGCTTCGATATAACAAGACATACCACGAGGTTCAGATATAACAAGACATACCACGAGGTTCAGATATAACAAGACATACCACGAGATTCAGATATAACAAGACATACCACGAGGTTCAGATATAACAAGACATACAACGAGGTTCAGATATAACAAGACACACAATGTGGTTCAGTTATAGCTAGACACACCATGTGGTTCAGTTATAGCTAGACAAACCATGTGGTTCAGTTATAGCTAGACACACCATGCGGTTCAGTTATAGCTAGACACACCTTGTGGTTCAGTTATAGCTAGACACACCATGTGGTTCAGTTATAGCTAGACACACCATGTGGTTCAGTTATAGCTAGACACACCATGTGGTTCAGTTATAGCTAGACACACCATGTGGTTCAGTTATAGCTAGACACACCATGTGGTTCAGTTATAGCTAGACACACCATGTGGTTCAGTTATAGCTAGACACACCCTGTGGTTCAGTTATAGCTAGACACACCATGTGGTTCAGTTATAGCTAGACACACCACGTGGTTCAGTTATAGCTAGACCCAACATGTGGTTCAGTTATAGCTAGACACACCACGTGGTTCAGTTATAGTTAGACACACCACTTAATTCAGTTATAGGGAGACGCACCATGTGGTTCAGTTATAGCTAGACACACCATGTGGTTCAGTTATAGCTAGACACACCATGTGGTTCATTTATAGCTAGACACACCTTGTGGTTCAGTTATAGCTAGACACACCATGTGGTTCAGTTATAGCTAGACACACCATGTGGTTCAGTTATAGCTAGACACACCATGTGGTTCATTTATAGCCAAACACACCATGTGGTTCAGTTATAGCTAGACACACCATGTGGTTCAGTTATAGCTAGACACACCATGTGGTTCAGTTATAGCTAGACACACCCTGTGGTTCAGTTATACCTAGACACACCATGTGGTTCAGTTATAGCTAGACACACCACGTGGTTCAGTTATAGATAGACCCAACATGTGGTTCAGTTATAGCTAGACACACCACGTGGTTCAGTTATAGCTAGACCCAACATGTGGTTCAGTTATAGCTAGACACACCATGTGGTTCATTTATAGCTAAACACACCACGTGGTTCAGTTATAGCTAGACACACCCTGTGGTTCAGTTATAGCTAGACACACCATGTGGTTCAGTTATAGCTAGACACACCATGTGGTTCAGTTATAGCTAGACACACCATGTGGTTAAGTTATAGCTAGACACACCATGTGGTTCAGTTATAGCTATACACACCATGTGGTTCATTTATAGCTAAACACACCACGTGGTTCAGTTATAGCTAGACACACCATGTGGTTCATTTATAGCTAGACACACCATGTGGTTCAATTATAGCTAGACACACCATGTGGTCCATTTATAGCTAAACACACCACGTGGTTCCGTTATAGCTAGACACACCACATGGTTCAGTTATAGCTAGTCACACCATGTGGTTAAGTTATAGCTAGACACACCATGTGGTTCAGTTATAGCTAGACTCACCATGTGGTTCAGTTATAGCTAGACACACCATGTGGTTCAGTTATAGCTAGACACACCATTTGGTTCAGTTTTAGCTAGACACACCATGTGGTTCATTTATAGCTAGACACACCATGTGGTTTAGTTATAGCTAGACACACCATGTGGTTCAGTATAGCTAGACACATCAAGTGGTTCAGTTATAGCTAGACACACCATGTGGTTCAGTTATAGCTAGACACACCATGTGGTTCATTTATAGCTAGACACACCATGTGGTTCAGTTATAGCTAGACACACCATGTGGTTCATTTATAGCTAGACACACCATGTGGTTTAGTTATAGCTAGACACACCATGTGGTTCAGTTTTAGCTAGACCCACCCTGTGGTTCAGTTATAGCTAGACACACCATGCGGTTCAGTTATAGCTAGACACACCATGTGGTTCATTTATAGCTAGACACACCATGTGGTTCATTTATAGCTAAACACACCACGTGGTTCAGTTATAGCTAGACACACCATGTGGTTCAGTTATAGCTAGACACACCATGCGGTTCAGTTATAGCTAGACACACCATGTGGTTCAGTTATAGCTAGACACACCATGTGGTTCATTTATAGCTAAACACACCACGTGGATACGTTGTACCTAGACAAAACATGTTACCCAATTATAACAAGCCATACCATGTGACCCAATTATGACAAGACATACCATCTGACCCAGTTATAACAAAAATACAATATTACCGAGTTATAACAAACCATACCATGTGCCCCAGTAATAAAAAGCCATACCATCTGCCCCAGTTAAAACAAGACATACCACTTGACCGAGTTATAGCCAGACATACCATGTGACCCTATTATTATAACCATACCATGGGACCCAGTTATAACAAACCATACCACGTGACCTAGTTATAACAAGTTATACGATGTAACCCAATTATAACAAGATATACCATGCGGCCCATAGATATAGCAAGCAATACCTTGTGGCCAAACTATAACAAGCCATACCTTGCGGCCAATTGATCTTAAAGATCATTTAGTTTGTTTTTATAGATCTTTTAGTTTGTTATTAAAAATCGTTTAGTTTGTTCTTAAAGATCGCTTATTTTGTTGTTAAAGATCGCTTAGTTTTTTCATAATGATCGCTTAGTTTTTTTTCTTATAGATACTTGATTTTGTTCCTTAAGATCGATTAGTTTGTTCTTAAATATCTTTTAGTTTGTTCCTAAAGAACATTTAGTTTTCTGTTAAAGATCGCTTAGTATAAGATTCAATTTCATTGTTGATTTCGAACTGTCAAAGTTATTTCTTGTAAAGATCATCTTCACTAACTGGCTATATCTCTTGTCCTCTCAGTTCTAGAAGTTGTACTTAATTCCTTTCATAAAAAAAAAATCTTGTTATAAATCAAATTTAACGGAATGTTTGTGCCAAGCGAAGGCTAACGCCTGCTATTCAGTTGTACTTGATGCCTATATTCCAGCGGTTACACAGGCTTGCACCGAGCATGTTTTATTAGTTCGACCCACGTCTTCTTAACAAAACATATTTTAAATTCAGGCCTATGATTGAATGTCACCCTTAATTGTTGACGGCTGGTTGTGTTACATTTTCCTACCCAATATTTCTATTTAACTGGGTCAGAATAAAAGGTCACTGTATAGAATGGCGCCACTTATATTCAGAGTTTCAGTATGTCATAATAAGGATAAATTGATAAAATATAATTATGCCTAGCGTCTTTTACTCACTAAAACCCCTTTCTTTTCATTGCACATTACCAACAATACCGCCCACACACATGTAGAGAAAGAGGTGCCACTAGGGGTAGATCACCCATGCCTCTCTTTCTACGCCCCTGATAATACTTTCAAACACTTTTGATTTAGTTAAAAAAATCTTATGTGAAGTCACTGTATTCTCCTGTGCCACATGCAAATGTTTAAAATGATTATGCCTCCTTAAATAAATTGTGTTTTTGATCGTTTAAAAAAAAGTAATTCCTTAATCTATCACAAAACAGCTCAGCAGAGATGAAATTGAGCTTATGGTACAATGTACTGCACAACTTTTAAGCATGATATACTTTTTACGCATGGTGATTTTTAAAATTGTTGTATAAAATGTATTTCAGAACCCAAAGTGGTAAATTCCACGTTTCCTTCCAAGAGCTAAATCTCTCAAAATGTTTTGACAGAAATTTAATCCGTTCTTATGGGCACGGCAGTTAAGCTGGTGCATAATTTGACTTACACAATGGCTCATACCTCGAGGTAATTGCAATAAGTCAGCACGACAGGAAATACGCCCAATTACCCAACCTCGATCTACGTCCAGTGGGGTATAAAATAAAAACCTAAACTAACTTGACGCTGGGCAGCTCCATTTATAGCATTACTGCATTCACTTTGACCATTATTTCTTTTTATTTAACATTTATTTTTTTCTTATTAGTTACTAGCGAACCGGCATGCGTTGCAACGCAACTCAAAGAGAAAGGTGTTTGTGTTTTAATTACGTCTTTGAAGAAATTTTTTAATTGAAAATATTTTTTTTTCCCGCCTGGTGCGTACGCAAATAAATTAGAAGGCTTTTCGGCGCGTGAAAAGGCCACATAAAGCTGTCTACGTGAGAAGGCCACATACAGCTGTCTACGTGAGAAGCATGGATTTGATAAATTTAGTCCACACACTTGTAGCGACTGGTGCACCCATGCAGCAGCTCTGTTTGAAATTATATTTATAAAGCTCACATAAAAAATAAAAACAATGCCCCCTGGCCCCAAACGCCAAATTGTAAAATGGTTGTACTAATTCAGAAACCATAAGTATTATTAGGTCACACAAACTGAAATGTCGCTTGTATTTTATTAAATTCCATCCATCCAAGCAATAGCTCTGTTTGAAATCATATATGTGTATAGCTCCTATAAGAAAGACACAAAATTCTGGCTTGCGCACAATTCACCAAAATTTTATCGCAATCGGATCAATGGTACAGGCAAGCATACAGAAATTACATTTAGCTCATGACAGTATGACAGAAAAAAAGAATTAAGGGCCTCGGAGCCAAAACGGAATATTGTAAAAAATATCATATCAGAAAGATGTACGGGTGTATGCACAACAATTCAAAAAGTTTTATCGCAATAGGATGAATGGTATAGGAGCGCATATGGAGCATACATACATACATTAATTTCTTATATATTTATAAATATAGTTTACTGAATAAAAGATATCGTTTGAACTTATTCAAAGAAACGATCTGTTACAATCATTCCATCCATCGATCCATCAGTCAGTCCATCCGTCCGTCCGACCATCCATACATCCCTTTAACAATCTGCTTATCTATCTATCTGTCAATCTGTCTATCTGTCTATCTGTCTATCTGTCTATCTGTCTATCTGTCTATCTGTCTATCTGTCTATCTGTCTATCTGTCTATCTATCTATCTATCTATCTATCTATCTATCTATCTATCTATCTATCTATCTATCTATCTATCTATCTATCTATCTTTGTCTATCTGTCTATCTGTCTATCTGTCTATCTGTCTATCTGTCTATCTATCTATCTATCTATCTATCTATCTATCTATCTATCTATCTATCTATCTATCTATCTATCTATCTATCTATCTATCTATCTATCTATATATCTATCTATCTATCTGTCTATCTGTCTGTCTGTCTGTCTGTCTATCTATATATCTATCCATCCATCAATCTATCTACTTATCTTTCTGTTTATCTACGTATTTATCTATCTAAGAAAGTCTTAACACATTTCTATTTTAAAAAAGAAATCTTCGCTTGTGTAAAACAAATAGGCTTTGATATTCATGGGTACAATTATGTAAATGTACTTTCGTTTTGTTAACGTCATTGATTTTCTAAATTGCTAAAATGAGAATATATCATTTATTTTTTATAACTGTAATATAATTGGATTTAAAGATATTGTCATCCACATAAAATTGTGCACACCATATTCCTTTGCCCCGATATGTATGTACAAAAGAAGTTTAATTATTTGTCAAATTCATTCTGGCGAGTATCTTGTGCTGCCTTGGGCTAATGAAACTATCGTATTACTCACACCTCCCCCCCCCCCCCCCCCCCCCCCCCCCAGCCCACCAGGCCAAAGCCAAACAGTGTTTATAAAAAAAATTAAAATCATCCACGATATTGTATCCCCATTACTTACGCAAAAACAATATTTGGTTTCATTTTATCTGCGTTCTTCTTATTTGGATGAGTGTTAAGTGCATTAGTGAATGGTATTTGTATATGTGGCTTCGCTGCACTGATTGCATTTATCGGCATTTTCGCATTAAAAGTATATATAAAGGTTAAGTTTTTTACTACTTTATAAATTTCATAAAAGATTTTTTAGAAAGAATAAAAATTAAAAACTTATTTAAATGTAAAAAATGCAAAACTAAAGTTGTATTTAATGTTATAAAATTTTAACAATTTAAAAAGCTGTCGATTATTTTTATTAATTTTTGTTTTAAGAAGGTAAAAATAATTTATCAGTTTTGTTACGCACAGTTATAAAATCAAAGAAACTTAGAGCTGTGGCTAAAATAGGCAATCGTACTATGACGTCATTTGCGTAATTATTTAGATTAAATATATTTTATGTTTACTTCACAATATTAACAACGCACTAAAATACGCACTAAGATGAAAAGATGTTGGGGTTTTCCCGATAAATGTGATTAAGATGCAATTCGAATATTTTATATAAGAATGAGCTAGGTTCACATAACGCCAAAAAGGAGAAACTATTTATGTACGTTCGGATTCTTAAAAACAATCAGAGTTATTTTCAATTATTTTATGGAATTCGAATAACTTTACATGCTAAAAAAATATTTTATATCCGCTTTTATTTTAGCCAAAGTTTAAATATTATCATTATAAATTACAAATAGATTTAAAGTATCAACTAAGGAACTATTTTAAGCATTTTATATGTGTTTGAAAGTTATGAAAAAATACAAAAATCATGATCAAAGAATTACACCGGAATCACATTGATCAGGAAAACCCAAGCATCAGTCGTTTTTAGTGCGTCTTTTAGTGCGTTGTTAATATTGCGAATTAAAAATAAAATTAATTTCTTCTAACTAATATTGCAAATGACGTCATATCGTTAAATAGCCTATTTCGCCAAAACTCTTAGGTTTCTTTAAATTTAATAACCGGGGGTGACAAAACTGATTATGTGTTTTCCCTTCTTAAAAGTAAAATTTATAATTACAATTGATTGCTTTTTAAACTTTTAATAAAACACACAAACATTTTTGCTTTGTATATTTTTACATTTAAAAAATTTTGCCTTTTTTGATTTCAAAAATATACTTTTATTAAATTTATAAAGTAATAAAAACTAACCTTTAAATATAATTCTAATAAGAAAATGCGGGTTAAGTCAATCCGTGCAGCGCAACTCAAAAGCTAAATAGCATTCATTAATCCACTTATACCTCTTACAAATAAGAACGCGGACATATGAAGTGCTAAAGATGTTAGTTTGGATATGGAAGGGACTACAATCCGGTGGAAGATTTTCTAAACTTATTTAAATCTGGGTGGGGAAGGGCTTGGTCACTTTGCCCCAGGCAGCACAAGATACGTCTCAAAATAAAGGAATGATTTTGATAAATAATTAACCTTCTTGGGTAAATACATGTCGGTGGTAGGAAATAGGATATGTACAATATTACGTGGATGACAATATATTTAAATCTTGTGGTATTTCATTTGTGAAAAAAAGAGATGTTAAATTCTCTTTTGACAAATAAACATATGTTTACCAATTAAAAAAATCAATGGCGTTAACAAATCTTTGGCACATTTATATAATAAGTATATCCATGAATATCAAAACCCGATCATTTTACCCACTTGAAAAGTACATTTTGACAAATGAAGATGGGATAATATTTCCTCTTTATTAAAAATGAAAATATATTTTTGTTGTTACTTTGTAAAAAGTAAAGAGGTGTGTATTTTTATGAGATTAACAATTTAATTTCTTTAAAAGACAGTCAAATATGATATAGGCGTGAAAAACTGTTGTGAGATTCTTCTTAGATAAAGAATCCTTATTTTTACGATTTTCTGATAATGTATAATTTTTTAAAAGGCAAAAATATGTGTATATTTTTATAAAGATATCAATATATATCGAATTCCTGTATTACGAAATATATCTATATCATATATAAAGTTTTTGTTGTAAATTTAAGATTAGGTTTTTTTTTAAAATTTTTAGAGAAAAACGTTTTAATTCTAGGGCACGAAAAGGGGTAAATCTTAAGTATTTCTCTAGCGTAGTAATTGTCCCTCAATTAACTTCTTTAGTGACAAAAGTGATAAAATTGGTGATAATTTAGACTGGGTCATTTAAGTTCATGTTTAGAGGTTGAAAAGTAGTTGAGGAGCGTGAAAGGGTGTAGGGTACGCGTATTATATATAGCAGATAAACACTTCTCAAAACTTAATGATGTTAGAAACGTAAATATCATTACATTTTAAAAATTATGAATTTGTTTGAGTTTTTGCAATAGCAGATAGAAATCATCGCAAATGACCTACCATTATTAACCCGATAACATCGGGTTATTTATTCTAGTATCATAATATTTGTATAAATAATTTTTTTCATAACTTTTACATTTGCATAAAATGCTTAAAATAGTTCCTTATTTGATAATTTAAATGCATTTGTAATTTTGAGTAATAATACTTAAACTTTTCTACACTTAAAGCGGAATTAAAATATCTTTTGCTTATTTAAATTTATTCGACTTCCGTAAAATAATAGAAAAAACTATGATTGTTTTTAGGAATCTTAACGTACTTAAATCGTATTGGTTCTTTGGCGTTATGTTACTATAGCTCAATCTTATATACTTGGATATACTTACATAAATCTACCCAAGATTTGTTAACGCCATTGATTTTCTTAATTACTAAACATATGTTTATTTGTAAAAAGAGAATTGAACAATTTCACAAATGTAATACCATAGGATTTAAATATATTGTCATGCACGTAAAATGTACACATCTTTTTTCCTATCTCCGATATGTATGTACCCAAGAGGGTTAATTATTAATCAAATTAATTTCTTTATTTTTGGACGTATCTTGTATTGCCTTGTGCAAAATGAAGATACCCATATTTGTAAAAAGAAAATGTAATATCTTATTTTTTCACAAATGTAATACCATACGAGTTAACTCTTTTGTCATACACGTAAGAATGTACGCATCTTATTTCTTACCTACGACATGTATTTACACAAGAAAATTAATTATTTATCAAAACCATTCCTTTATTTTTAGACGTATATTGTGCTGCTTTGAGCAAAAGGAACATACACATTTGTAAAAAAAGAGAATGCGACGTCTCTTTTTCACAGAGGTAATACCATAGGATTTTAATATATTGTCAACAAAGTGAAAATGTGCACATCCTTTTTCCTACCTCCGACATGAATGCACCCAAGAAGGTTATTCATTTATAAAAACCATTCCTTTATTTTGAGAGGTATCTTGTGATGCCTGTGGGAAAAGTGACTGTTACGCACTGACTTGTATTGGGAGAAATTAATCTCCTATTTTAATTTTAATTGGCTCGTTGTAAACAGTGCCTAACAAAGGACGATACCATAGAATCAACAATATTAAAGATACGACCCAAAACAGTTTCTAGTTACAATTAATTAAAAGAAAAATATAATTACAATCTTCAACTTACAGTATGGTAGATCTTGTACCGGTACACAGTTAACACAGTTAGAATAATGTGCCAATAAATAATGCGAAATAAACACACATGAGCACACAAATACACAAAGAATAAAACACGCCTCGTAATGTTAAGAAAAATCTATCTGAAATCTCCGTCCATCGTCCGTGCCTTTCAATCCCTTATATAGGTGGGTCTACCGACGCCTAAGCCCTGCCTTCGACAAGCTACATGACATTTCTAGAACCATCAGAATCATTCTACAAAACACTATTTGGAACAGATTAATTATTTTTAGTAGTTTGGCGGTGTAAACAAGAATACTTCAAAGACCTAAGCCACACCCCTTTGTGAACACAGCGTCTCATGCGGGGTCAATCAGAGGGCACGCACGAGAAATATTGTGTAAACAAGCTCTCTATAACAGTGACCAACCCCTCCCCTTACCAGATTTTAAAAAAAAAATTAGAAATATTCCACTGGATTGTAGTCCCTTACATACCCAAACAAACATATTTTGCACTTCATATGGTTCTTTCTTATGTGTATGAGTTATAAGTGGATGAGTGAATGTTATTTATCTATGAATTTGCGCTGCACTGATTTAGTTAAACCCCATTGTCTTATTAGAATTATATTTAAAGGTCAGTTTTTGTTACGTTATAAATTTAATAAAAGTATATTTTTGAAATCAAAACAGGCAAAACTTTTTAAATGTAAAATTATACAAAGCAAAAATGTGTTTGTTTCTTATTAAAATTTTTAAAAGCCATCAACTGTATTTATTAGTTTTATTTTCAAGTAGGGAAAATATATTATACGTCTTTTCACGCGCGGTTATTAAATTTAAAGAAACCTAAGAGTTTTTAGGGGTATTCGCACAATGACGTCATTAGCGTGATTAATTAGAACACATTAATATTAATTTTATTTCGCAATATTAACAACGCTCTAAAAGACGTACTAAAAGCGACTGATGTTTGGGTTTTCCCGATAAATGTGATTACGGTGTAATTCTTTGATCATGTTTTTTTTTTCTTCATAACTTTCAAACACATATAAAATGCTTAAAATAGTTCCTTAGTGGATACTTTAAATGTATTAGTATTTTATAATAATATACCTTTAACTTTTGCTAAAATAAAAGTGGATTTAAAATATTTTGCGCATTTAAATTTATTCGATTTCCGTAAACTAATGCCAAATAACCATGATTGATTTTTTAGGAATCCAAACGTACATGAATCAATAGGCTCTTTGGCGTTATGTCACTGTAGCTCATTCTTATATATATATTTGTAGATTTAGCTTGTGTGGTATCTTTTTAATGCTTAGACAAGCTTTCAATTAACATGCTTCTTTTATTCTTACTTATCCAGCTTTCTGACTGCCTTAATATTTTTCTTAATAAAGTTTACCAGAGCACAGGAAATTTTATTTTAAATATTTGTTTGTGCCATTTGGTTACAATATTGATTTAAATTCAAAACTAGTTTCTTACCGACTCCAACCTTTCAAGCTGTAGCACTTCTACACGCAACGTGAGTGGGTAGCCATAAAACTGTAGCCCTTCTACGTGCAACGTGAGTGGGTAGCCATACAATTAGCGATTATAATCTCCATCTCTGTATTTTCGAAGCCATGTTTGCTGGTTAATATTGTACACGTAGCAATGTATTGAGCTGTTACTGCACACATCACGTATGCTGTCAATGTAATTGAGTATAAAGCTGTTCCTGCACACACCATCACATATGCTGTTCCTGTCAACACAGTATGCCATACGTGCGGGCTGCACGCAAAGATATATCTATATAATAGCCAACACAATGTACCCTCCCTCAGGAATGCAATGTCGACTTTCTTACACTACTGAAGTTGTTAAGCGTCATATGATGTGGTAGTGATTCTCAAACGCTGCACAAGGAATACGATGGACATGTAGTTGATAGGAACGTGATATAAAGCCATAAGAAGCGCAGAGTCAGTGAAGCATGACAAAATATTCATGTTGATTTTTCACGTCTTCTGTTTGCACGGATTTCTCATGTCATTAACAAAAAGCACAACAGAGATCACAGAAATATTTGTATTTAAAGATTAGTTGTGATGCATTCAACAATGCTACAAAATTCATTTTAATCCTGTTAATGTAATGCTAAATACCTGTAGTTTAAATGATAGATAAACACCTGTAGTTTAAATGATAGATAAACACCTGTAGTTTAAATGATAGATAAACACCTGTAGTTTAAATGATAGATAAACACCTGTAGTTTAAATGATAGATAAACACCTGTAGTTTAAATGATAGGTAAACACCTGTAGTTTAAATGATAGGTAAACACCTGTAGTTTCAATGATAGATAAACACCTGTAGTTTAAATGATAGGTAAACACCTGTAGTTTCAATGATTTCTAAACACCTTTAGTTTCAATGATTGCTAAAATCCTGTTGTTTCAATTATATTTAAACACCTGTAGTTTAATGATTGCTAAAAACCTGTTGTTTCAATTATATTTAAACACCTGTAGTTTCAATGATTGTTAAACACCTGTATTTTCAATGATTGCTAAACACCTGTTGTTTCAATTATATTTAAACACCTGTAGTCTCAATGATTGTTAAACACCTGTAGTTTCAATGATTGCTAAACACCTGTTTTTCAATTATATTTAAACACCTGTAGTTTCAATGATTGCTAAACACCTGTAATGTCAAGGATATCTGAACACCCGTAGTTTCAATGATTGCTAAACACCTGTAATTTCAATGATTGCTAAACACCTGAAGTTTCAACGATAGCAAAACGTTCTTATCTTTTATCCTGTCTTTTGATTCAAGCTTCCATAGATATTGCTCCACTATTTTCTTTTCTTCACACCACTTCAACGCAGTCCTTCATTTATTATGCTAAACACCTTTACTTAGCAATCATTGTAGTTTCAACGACTGAAAAATGAAAAGAGTTGTATCTGTCTGACGGTTTCAACTTGATTTGTGCACGGGAGATAAAACAAGTTCACCTGACATTACAAGAATTGAACAACATATTGACAGCAGTGTATAGGGAAATAGCTGAGATGCAGGTTGTACCAGGTTCAGATGGGGCCCTTCGTTTCTGATCTAATTGAGAATACTGCAAGTCCACCTTGATCCTGGTGCAAGAAGTGTTGGTATTATACATGCACACATCCACGCATAACTTCCTGATATACGTGAAAGCTTGGAGGCATACAAACACATCGCTTTTCAACTTTTCACTTCCACCGAGACCCGAGTCAATAGAACATGCGCCTGAGATTTCATTGCGACGTTGGAAATACATTCGATTTTTTTAAACAGTAGGATTGAAAGGGGGCGTGCAATCTATATGAATTGAAAATGTGTTAAATCTGTATGATTGAAAGTGTATAAAAGATGTGCATGATTGAAAGTGGGTTTACAATATGTATCTTGTCAACAGTTGTGCACTATAGAAACGAACTAGAATTATTCATCACGTCTCCTACCAAAATATCAAACTAAACAGTAACAGATTAATTTATAACCCAAAGCACTGTCAACAAAAACCAAGGGTCAAGGTCAGGGTCATAACAGTCCGTTGTTGTTACGCCTCAGTAATCTTGATAAGCAATAAATATATTTACAATATCGTTCCGGGACTGGGGCACTATTATAAAGATGTAGCCTCTTACCCTGGAATGCGCTTGCTTGAATCCTTAAAGGGATTGTTCCTTCAATGAACTTCCCAATTAGTATAACAATAGGAAAAATCAGCTTTATTACTTTATCAACAAATGTTTTATTCACATCATTTTTTTGTGTTAAACTTAAGCAGAAAATTTGATATTTTTTGTCAAAATGGTTCTTTCAGCCAGAGTTGAAGGTGGTTGGAGGTTTCTGGATGTGGTTTGAGGTGTTGTGGGTGGATGTGTTGGGAGATATTGGTGTGTGTGGGGAAGTGTTGGTTGTGTGGGGAGTTGTTGGGGTGTGGGGAGGTGTTGGGTGTGGGGAGATGTTTGGTGTGTGAGGAAGTGTTGGGTGTGTGGGGAGGTGTTGGGTGTGTGGGGAAGTGTTGGGTGTGTGGGGAGGTGTTTGAGTGTGGGGAGGTGTTGGGGAAGTGGGGAAGTGTTAGGTGTGTGGACAGGTGTTGGGTGTGTGGGGAGGTGTTGGGTGTGGAGGTGTTGGGGAAGTGGGGAAGTGTTAGGTGTGTGGACAGGTGTTGGGTGTGTGGGGAGGTGTTGGGTGTGTGGGGAGGTGTTTGGTGTGTGGGGATGTGTTGGGTGTGTGGGAAGGTGTTGGGTGTGTGGGAAGGTGTACGGGTGTGTGGGTAGGTGTTGGGTTTGTTGGGAGGTGTTGGATGTGTGGGGAGGTCTTGGGTGTGTGGGGAAGTGTTGGGTGTGTGGGGAAGTGTTGGATGTGTGGGGAGGTGTTGTGTGTGTGGGGAGGTGTTGGGTGTGTGGGGAAGTGTTTCGGTGTTTTCGGAAGTGTCGGAATGTGGTTGGAGTGTATGAGGTGGATAGATGTGGATGGATGAGAATTTAATTGATGTGGTTAAAGGGTAGGTTATGGATTGAAGTGGATGAATATGAAAGGATATATATTAAATGGATACATGGGAGGGAAAAATGAGGATCGCCATTCAGTCTCCAATTTTTAACATTAATACGGCCAATCAGGAACTGTATCTTTATAAGATAAGATCAAATCAGATAAGATAAAATTCTATAGTGATCCAAATAAATGGGAACGTTTTTTTTATAACATTGCACATACTCATATTCAGCGCATAAATAATTACATTTTCAACCAAGACAACATTGTACAATTATAACAATTTAAACACAGGACATCGTAAGTATGTCTCTAGCGTAGAAATCGGCCATCAAAGAACTTCTTCAATGACAATAATGATTAGGTAGTGACGCTTAGATTTGGGAACCGCTGGGGGGGGGCGGGGGGGGGGGGGGGGGGGGGGAAGCGTCATTGATACTTACAGCGACAAAAGTTATCAACGAAAACAAAAAATAATTCCCAATGCAACAAACATGTATACACAAAATTATCCATACAATTATGATTAAATTGTTTCAATTATTATCTAACCAGTGGTCATTACAGAAACACGTGAAAAGTGATGTGTGTGACGAACCGGTTCTTACCAAGTTCGTTAGCTTCGCTGTGTCTAAGGGGCTATTAAACTAATTACACAGACCAGTGATTATAAGAATAAATTATATTTATTAACATGACTAAACTACATTACTCAGTTACAACAAACTACACAACAATACGGCATTGCCCTTTACGCACAATTCGTCACAAAATACCAAACATTTAATAGCAACATCTACCCAAATACTCTCCAAGCAACGCGCTATCGCAATGTACTATCAAGTCCGCAACAGTGTGTGTCACAAACAAGCTGTTTCACTGTTCATGTCTCGTGGGAGACACTCAAACATTCAACGAGTATCAACAGTCTATCACCAATGTATCACAAACTTCACACATTCAACGAGTACATTACTTTTTTTAAAAACAATCAACAGGAAAAAAAGGGCTCAATTTAACAGCCGATTAATTAACACCACCCACCCCCCCACACACACACATACACAGATAGCCTCTCGCTTTTATGTAAAAAAATATGCGTGGAAGACTCTTCGTAAACTTTTTTCCATGTTTGCGTTTCCTTTCCTTCATTTGACGATCACTTTTGTATTAGCCTTGAAGTGAGATATTTATAAAAGTATTTAAAAGAAACACAGCGTTCTCCAATCACATATGTCGTCCATTACATTCGCTAAAATTGCGCACGTCTTCCATTACATTGATACAATTACATAAGCCTTCCATTATTTGATACAATTACACACGTCTTCCATTACATTTGATACAATTACACACGTCTTCCATTACATTTGATACAATTACACAAGCCTTCCATTACATGTGATACAATTACACACGTCTTCCATTACATGTGATACAATTACACACGTCTTCAATTACATTTGATTCAATTACACATGTCTTCCATTACATTTGATACAATTACACACGTCTTCCATTACATTTGATACAATTACACACGTCTTCCATTACATTTGATACAATTACACAAGCCTTCCATTACATTCATACAATTAAACACGTCTTCCGTTACATGTGATACAATTACACACGTCTTCAATGACATTTGATACAATTACATATGTCTTCCTTTACACTTGATACAATTACACACGTCTTCCATTACATTTGATACAATTACACAAGCCTTCCATTACATTGATACAATTGCACACGTCTTCCATTACATTTGATACAATTACATACGTATTCCTTTACGTTTGATACAATTACACAAGCCTTCCATTACATTGATACAATTGCACACGTCTTTCATTACATTTGATACAATTACAGGAGGCTTTTCTATTAGGCATTATTACTTAGTGCATTTCTCAGGATTTTTCACAAGCGGCCACTTTTCAAGGTGTTGTGTTTGTTCATTTTAGACTGACGTCTGATCAGACGAATGAATGTGCTTCATAATTCAAGGCCGTCATTCGTCTTTTGACTGGCAATACTTAATGAGGGATTCTCATGTTGTGGTTTATTTCTCAGTGAGCGTTTTGTTATTTTCGACCTGAGATATTTCCATCGTCCCATGTTACTTTCCAGAGTTATTCTTGTCTCACTGCCCACTTGTTCCACTGAGACTTTTTCTTTGGAGTCAGGCCGTGCAATTTTTCTGGCGTTCTTTTGTCCACTTTCGATCTCCGGTGGTTCTTGGTAGCTCTCTAATTCTTCAATGACCGGTGCATCGCCTATGGAGATATTTCAACAAATCACTTTAACATATTTAATAAAAATGAGTAAACTTTCTGTGTCCATCTTCTATTTATAATTTTAGATAAATGTTTGAGCTAAAAATGTTGTGAGTGTTAAGAGACGTCATCAAGTGACACGACCAAGAGACACGACTAAGAGACACGGCCAAGAGACACGGCCAAGAGACACGGCCAAGAGACACGGCCAAGAGACACGGCCAAGAGACACGGCCAAGAGACATGATTGAGAGATACCACGTTTTCATTTGATTGTAGATGTTTGTTGTTTTTTTTTACTTTGATGCTGTTTTTTTTAATTTTTTGTTTAAAGCCTAACTTTATTTGCAGCGATGAATCCTGAAATGACGAACATCATATTCAAGACATTTCCAACAAGAGATACAGGCAAACCCAGGTCTATGGAATCAGGGGCTTTTAATTATGTTTCAACCGTAAATTCACCTTCAATAGTGACGTGGTCATAATTTTGATTATCCGTTGTGTCTTGTAGATTTGTTGTGTCGTACCCTGACGGGCGTTCTGTGCGTTTTGGTGGGTGAGTCAAAGACCTTCTTCGTTTGATCTCACACGTGAGGACCAGCACTAAGAGGATCACAGCCAGCGGCAGCCCCACGGCTAGTCCAATGATGAGGGGAGTTTTAGATTCTTCATCCTTTGACTGGGGCTCTTCACTTTCTGGAAGAGATGAGGTTACATTTGTAACTTATTACAAAATGTAATAATTATAATTTTTAAAAAGATGTGATTAAATATTAGCGAAAGCTGTGATCCTTTAATTTCAAAGTTATCCAATTAATAGGGTCTCAATATATTTGCAAATATTTCCAAACCATTCATGTATTGGGGAAAAGAGTATAAATCTGCAGAATTATGCAATTAGCTTTATTGAAAAAAAAGATGAAGCGAAACATAGTGTATAACTGGTATTACATTGAAATAAATAGCTTGAGTTACTGTTATAACATTGAAATAAACAGATTATGTAAGGAAATAGAGCAGCATTTAAGGAAAAAAATTGTGTTACTGTTATAACGTTGATAAAGGATTATTTATATTTGCATATTTTGTATTATTTATGTTTGGGGGTTAGTAAAGACTTTTTTTTCTTCATTCAATGAAAATCACGGAATTTCACATTTTAATTTGTGTACGAAGATATTCACAATCAAAAGAAGCAACTAGACGAAGTTGAGGAGAAATTTCCAACAAAAAAAAATGCTCTAATTTTCACTTTTACAAAATACAATAATAAAAGAGGCGCAGCTCTTAGAGTTATCAAGTGAATGTAAATTTAAGCCAGTAGTTTACCTGCTCTAAGCCACGCAAGACGTAAGCTACTGATGCCGTTGGTGTAACATCCTGTGACATGGGAGGCTGTACAGTTGCAAATCACGCGATTTCCTTCTTTCCTACGGACAGTGACCGAACCGTTGGCCGCTGGCATGACCGTGGGGTCATCACACGTTAGGTTGGTTGTGTTGATTAGAGGGACACCACCCCGCACGATGCAAGACAGAGTCACCTCCTCCCCGGTGCTGATGTTCACCACATTGTTGGTCAGGCCAGAAAATTCTGCCGTGCCGTTAACCAGAATCACGGGTAGTAACTTCGGCGGCTCTAAAGAGAATTAATTTCTTTAATAGGAAAAGGTTTGCCGAGAATTAATTAAAACTATTCTTGCATCAATAAGCAAACAACCTCTAAGAAACTAAGTTTTTAAAATAAATCCTTTGCATGCATTTGTGTTTGCGTTTAAGCGATTGTACGTGATTTATTAGTTATTGGATTGTAGCAAATTATTTTTGTATGTGAATTTGTTTTTATTTAACTTAGTTCATATAAAGCCTAATAGATTAAATATATATTTAAAAACCAAATACGTCACAAATATTAATCCCACATAGCAACAGCTACACAGTTAATCTCCACACCAAAATAGCCACCCACTGAATTACTCATATTTAATTCATCTTCCACTTGAAAAACAGGGAAAACTTATTTTGTGGGTTTAGCGGGGCGCTGAAATTTTAATAAAATATCTTATCGTTGGCAACACATCTATGATCCAAGTTTCAGTTCGGTAGGATGACGGGAAGTTGGTCATTTAGCCGTCCGAAGATTTTTTACCAAAACCCCAGGTACAAAAAACAAGTTAATGTTACGGGTTTCAGAAATACAATAATAACTTTTAGAAACATTCGTGGTTTTATAAAACATTATTTAAGTGTCTTATCAGCTTCGTGTGTACCTCTGACATTGAACACTGCTTCGGAAAAGTTGCTCAAATTTTCAAAAAGCGAGTTCTGAACATGACAACTTATTACGTAACTTCCGCTTGTGTTGAACACGTGTCGTAAAGTTAGCTGGTAGTTGGTCAAATCCGTGGAGTTCGTGGCTGAGATAATCGTCTTGTCTATCTGAATGTTCATGATGATATCTGGTTTGACGGTGTTTCTGGGTACCGTACATGTAACAATTATTTCTGTTGTACGTCCTGGACATATATCGATGTTATTTACAGAAGGATTTACAGTTATGAAAACCTCTGATGGGCCGTCTGAAATGAGATAGTTGGACATTAGTGTAGTCTAAGTTATATTCAAAATATATATCTGACACTACGGCCATAGTAAATCAGGAAACGAGTTTAGAGTTGGACCCGAGATGGTAGTTGAAGCATTTTAAATATAAACATAATCTAAGGTTATAGATAGGGAAAAGACCAGGATTAAAGTTAGGCAAGGACGACAAAATAAAGGTTTGGAAGGACACCAAGATTAAAAATAGCCAAGGACATCAGGATTAAAGATATGAAAAGTCACAAGGATTAGGAAAACATATGAAAACACAGATGGAAATGATTGAAACAGGATATGGAAAACCTGAGAAAAAGAACGCAGCAAAACCACGAATGTGTCGGCGAGAAGCCTTCATCAACAAATAAACAACAGTAAAAACAGATTTAAAAATTTTTAAAATAACTCTTTGTTGTAAGGTACTATCCGAGAGGACAGGAAGAGCAATGTGACTGAATATAAGTGAGATATCAAATACAGTCAAAAATAAAAAGATAAAAGGGACAGAAGAGGGGTAAAGTAAGTCCACTGCAATTGTTCGTAACGAGGAGAAGTGGAGAAAAGTTTTAAAAGGTGAAAAATAAAATTATATTCATGCCATATGGGATTACGGTTCCATAAGTCTGGATCAGCCTGTTTTTTCTAATTCACCCGGTCTGATGTGTTTGTACAGGACAAATTGGCGCTGATAGTAAAATCTTTGAACACTTGTGCTCGCTTCTATTGAAGTATTTAGAGACGGGAAACTTCTTGTCTTGCGTAATATTACTGAGGTGTTCAGTACATCAGTCAGAGAAGCGGCTTCCTGTCTCACCTGGATACGCCATCTGGCAGCGGGTGCAAACAATGGCGTAGAAAATGTTGCGGCTAATACAACAGAAACCGTCCCTTATCTGAAAGCTGCCCTTAGGGAAGGGCATGTGTTCAATCTGGATGACAAAAAGGCAAGTTTTGCAACGGTTGCGCCTCCATGGCCTGGTACCAAAGTTAGAGGGAGCAGCGTAGATGCGACTTTGCACAAGAATGACACGCAGGTTTTTGTATCATGTCTGAAAACAATGAGATGCCGGGTAGAGAGAACGACGTGTGTCAGAGTCGGCGAGGTGAATGGCACGGGCTTTAAGGGAAACATGTTTGGCTTTTAGATTGTGGGGATTTAATGTGAGAATAATGCACCACGATTAAATATATGAAAAGACACCAGGATTAAAGATATGAAAAGATACCAGGATTAAAGATATGAAAAGATACCAGGATTAAATATATGAACAGATACCAGGATTAAAGATATATAAAGATACCAGGATTAAAGATATGAAAAGATACCAGGATTAAATATATGAAAAAACACCAGTATTAAAGATATGAAAAGATACCAGGATTAAATATATGAAAAAACACCAGTATTAAAGATATGAAAAGATACCAGGATTAAATATATGAAAAGACACCAGTATAAAAGATATGAAAATACACCAGTATTAAAGATATGAAAAGATACCAGGATTAAATATATGAAAAGATACCAGGATTAAAGATATGTAAAGATACCAGGATTAAAGATATGAAAAGATACCAGGATTAAAGATATGAAAAGACACCAGTATTAAAGATATGTAAAGATACCAGGATTAAATATATGAAAAGATACCAGGATTAAAGATATGTAAAGATACAAGGATTAAAGATATGTAAAGATACCAGGATTAAAGATATGAAAAGGCACCGGGATTAAAGATATGAAAAAAATTAAGGTAATGCTACTGAAGAATTTCATCCTATCGTTGCATGACACAAGGAATTCCCGTTTTGACGTGTCACTGTACAACACCAACCGAGCCAGAAGTGTTCAAACAAGCTCTTGACATTATCTACTTAACGTTATCAGATCTATGCAAAGGTCTCTGTCACTTTCTAATAAGGGTACTTATTATATATTATCGGGACTATTCCGTATACGTCATAACTCAAATTTCTCGCCAAAAGTTAATTTTCAGATTATAATTTGTTTGAAGAAGTGCACATTAATACAGTTACCGTATTCATTGAAAACAAATGATGTACACAAATAAGTGTGCAAGAAATTAAAAGTAAGGTAAATAAATACCTCTATTCACATTGCCCCATTAGTTATACGTCCATTGGCAACAGTTAAATGATTGTAATATATTTACTACAATGTTCATTTAATAAGGGGACCGATGAACTCATGGAGTAGCGTAGTAAAGTCTTATGACGCACCTCTGTCGGGTTCACGTTAGTGTTGAATAGCATACAAAGCCTTTGTGCACTATTTGTACCATTGAAATTTGTTTACCTATCCTGGCTCCCCGATATATAAGCACCCAAATAGACCTACTATTCGCCACTGTGCACATGCAAATCTAAACTTACATGCAAAACTTGGTTGAAAACTTGACTCCTGGTCACTGAATCCAAGTTCCGAATATGCCCGGCACATGTATTCTGGGTTAGAGCCTTTAAAAGATTTGTTAAAAGCTAATTTAGGAATATGTATTAAAACAAGTATCATACATTAACAAAATCTATCGTATCAAATGAAATCAAATTGGCATTATAACAATTTCATTTCGAATCACGATACAACTTTGCCAACGAATATTTTTTTCTAATATCCGATACTGTTCTAAGTGGTCTCAGTGGACCAGACGACTAAAGTCGTACACTGCTAGCAATGTTCCCTCTAAGGTTTGTTGGTTCGTGTGCAAAATCATCAAGTTGTGTGCACATTTTTACAGCATCAATTTTTTTTGTGTGCAAAATTTTACATTTTACAGCCTACAGACAAAAACACACACTTAAGTGGAAATTAGCTGCGCAGTACTCAAAACTGTTGCGCGGCGTCTGTGAGATTGCTGCGCGGCCGCGCAGCCGCGCAGCCGCGTAGCTTAAAGGGAACATTGACTGCTAGTACTGTTATAAACCATATGTAGAATGGCGTTAGTTTTAGATACGGCCACGGCCAACCAATAAACGTAAGTATCTTACTGCTAATACCAGTATAGACCAGATGCAGAATGGCCTTTTGGTCAGATACGGTCACCGTTAGCGATCCATTGTCTGAAGAGTACCACATGGCGTGTCCGGAAGGATAGCCAGCTGATGTTAGTTCACAGGTACATGTCGCTAGAGATCCGGCCTGTATTATATTGTTTCTTATGTATGCTCCACTTGGACACGAGATAATCTCTGCTTTGGGAAGATCTGGAGAAAGAAAGAAACACTTTTTATAAATTACAGAATGGGAGCTTGAGACTCTGTGTAGTTAAGGATCTTGAAAGTTTGTGTGGACAAGGATCTTGAGAGTATGCGTGGTTAAAGATCTCGAGAGTATGTGTGCTCAAGGATTTTGAGAGAATGTGAAGTCGAGGATCTTGAGAGTATGTGTGTTCAAAGATCTTGATGGAATATGGAGTCAAAGATCTTGCGCGTATGTGTGGTCAAATATATTGAAAGTATGTGTGGTCAAGGATCTAGAGAATCAAATAAATGCTGTAGAAATCACTGTTTATTTGTTTTTGTGTTCATAAACTTTTAAAAACTTCAAGAATTCAGTTTGTCAATTGTAGATTTTTTTAAATCGTTCTATTTGACTTTCATAATCCACAAATTCTCTCAATTTTTAGTTTTGTTTGGATTAAAAATGTAATAGTTTCCATCCCAATTCTTACCAATTTCAATGGATGGCGTCACGGCATTGCCACATCCAATGCTTGAGTTGGACAGGACACAGTCAACACTCACATTAAACACATAACTCCCTGGGATGGAGGCTGCTACTCTGTACGATAAAGTGCACACCTTGTTATAGTAATACGGTGGGACGTGTGCACTTGAATACGTCACATTACCTTGACCTAACAGCCACGGGCTCTGTGGCAAGAGAAAAAGATGTTCTAGGTAGCTTGTTACTTTTATGGTTAATTTAGAAAAAAACGGAATGTTTGTATAGTTGATATAGGAGATCAGAAAGAATCGAACATATATCCAACTTCTATAATCAAAGATATTTGTAAAAATCTTAATGTAGATTTAAATAAGGTATGCATATTTAAAAATAGGAGAAGACAAAAATTATAAGAATACGTTGATTGAATCAACTAGATATCCCTTTTAGAGAGTATTTGAACTATGAACCTTTGTATTCAACCTTGACCTTCTCACTGATGTTGGGGTTTTCTTTCGTTTCATTGCTAACTTCTCAAAATGATTATGAAGTTGTCTACCAACAGTTTGGATTAAATGTGTTCTCCTTGACGCATCTATCAAAATAGGTCTCGCAATTCAAACTTTAAAGACTGGTAGTTATAAACCATTTGCTGTAGTTTAGCTTATTACCTATGGCAGAGATTTGAAACAATTGATGTTTAGATTTCGAATGTATATTATTGTAAAATAATTGCTGTACAAATGTTATATTTACATGAAATGTGCAGGCAATGGGCACAGAAATGAGATTCACTGTACAACTGACAAAGACTGTCCCCTTGATGACAGCAGGTCTGTCACACGATATGTTGTGTGGTGAAGCTGAACGATAGAAGAAAAGACAAACTATTTTAACAGATACTGTTTCCAACTAAACTATACCCAAGGGCAGACTTGATCTATAAACTATATGTTACTCTATAAAAATGCTCCTTCTCAGTAGTGTTTCATTATTTCACATATCATAAAGAATTTTTAAAGTAATTTAAAATATGCTGATGCTAAATGTTTCGATGTCAGCTCCTTATTATAAAAATTATTTAAGGTAAAGTTATAGTATTATCTTTCTTTTGATTTTTTTTTTTTTTAATTTTTTTATTAACAGAGTATTATATACGAGCCAGAATGATCGATACATTGATCGCGGGCCCTCAAAATATTGAAGAAGAATGGTGTATAATTTCACCTCTTTTACAGTTTAGCGTTCCAAACCTGACCAATTTCACCCATCATTTAATTCTTCCCTTTTTTTAAATATCGACTTGGAACATCAATCCAATGCTATGTTAATCGATTGTTTGGGCTATTTTGTTTCACTTTTAAAGATAGTATTCGAATAATTTGATTAAATTTGACACTGGTATCAAAAAAAATTATCATACAAATATCCACCTTGTTAAATTCTGGATGTTGTGAGAACTTAATCCATTCAAAAATCGCTAAACTTTACCGTATATTTCCATCGACCTGCAGACCTCGTACGTAACGTTGTCAACTTGATGTGAAAATGTTAACATGGCATTTTGAAAGTTGGCAATAGTTATGTCATAAATATTAATATGATAAGCGGTTCCATTCCAGGTCATACTGATGTCGGCATTTATAGCCGTACAGTTCATCACGTCGGTGCAGTCAGCCAAGACGGAAGTGTTCGCCATCAGCTGCCAGGGTCCCGGGCCAGGGAAGAGTTCAAGCACAGTGGAAAAGTTGGCGCGCTCCTGCACAATGCAGTCGCAGCGACCTGTGGGTTAAAATTTGAAGAAAACAGCATTTGCTGTAAATAGAATGAATAGTTTCCAACACTCTTATTTATTTTTTCGATATGTCTTAAGTATAAATAAATAATGGATACAAGAATGTGTAACAGTTTCTTACTATTAAGATTTAGCAGTTGGCTACCATTAAGATGTAGCAGTTGGCTACCATTAAGATGTAGCAGTTGGCTACCACTAAAGTCTATTGCAGCTTTATTCAACATTTTCTTAAAATTAATTTAAGAAAACGATTAAATTTATTTTTTTATTTATTTATTTATTTATTTATTTAGGCATTTTTATATAGCGCTTATCATAAAGCTCTAAGCGCTTTACAATTATTAAAACATGTGAACTAAGTAAAATAAAAATGAGACACTAGGATAGTAACTACTATTCTATAGAAACAATGAAAATGGCTATAAAAAGAGGACACTTTGACACTTCAGGATTAAACCGAAACAGAAAATTAGGTAGGGCAAGGAGGGTGCATCACAGGTCATAGGCGGACCTAAACAGATGAGTTTTAAGGGACTTTTTGAAAATGGACGAGGTTTCACTATGACGTATATGGAAGGGGAGCTGGTTCCAGAACGTGGGCCCATGGAAGCAGAAGGAGCGTTCACCGATGGTCTTAGTTTTAGTTCTTGGGATTGAGAGGGTTCTACTGTCAATGGAAGAACGTAGTTGTCTTGTGGGGATGTAAGGAAGCAACAGTTCAGAGAGATAGACAGGAAAGTGAGGGTCAGTGAACGAGTTGAAGCAAAGATTGGAAGACTTGTATTTGATGCGAGAGGATATTGGAAGCCAGTGGAGTTGCCGCATGTGTGGTTGAATGTGGTCATGTTTCTTTAATTTAAAAATGAGTCTGCATGCTGAGTTCTGTGCCTTCTGAAGTTTTTCTATGTGGTGTTGAGGAATGCCTGAGAGAAGAATGTTACAGTAGTCAAATTTTGAAAGAATGAGTGAAGAGACGAGAGTTTTTGTGGCATCAAAGGAGAGGAGGTGTCTAATGGTGCTGATTTTTCTAATTTCGTTATATGCTGATCTGCATATATTCGTGACATGTTTGTCCATGGAGAGGGTGTCCGTAAGCGTGACTCCAAGGTTTCTGGCAGAGGGAGAGAGTGTGATGTCAGAGTTGCCAATAGATATAGAAGAAGGAGCGAATGGAGGGAGAGGTTTGTTTTGAGAGTGGATGAGAAGGATTTCCGTTTTATCATCATTTAGCTTCAGTTTGTTGCAAGTCATCCAACGCTTTACATCGTCCACGCACTCCTGTATGCGAAGGATTGTGGCATCAAGTTGATCAGGAAAGCAAGAGTCACTGATTTGAGTGTCATCAGCAAAGGATTGACTGGAAACTGAGTGGTGGCTAATGAGAGATGATAGAGGTTTAGTGTAGAGGATGAAAAGGACCGGCCCAAGGACCGATCCTTGAGGAACTCCAATAGACAGGGCTGAAGGTTTGGAAGAGCGGTTGGAAATAGAGACTTTTTGAGTTCTGTCAGAAAGATATGATTGAAACCAGTTTAAAGCTGAGCCAGTAAGTCCGAAAGAAAGATGAAGGCGGTCAAGAAGAATCTGGTGGTCAATGGTATCAAATGCAGCAGAGAGATCTAACAGAGTGAGAATAGAGAGTTTGCCATCGTCCATCGCGCGCAGGAGGTCACTCATGACTCGGACCAGTGCTGTTTCTGTGCTATGACCAAGTCGGTAGGCGGACTGAGAGGAAGGATAGAGATTGCGAGAATGAAGATAGCCAGAGAGCTGAGAGAGTATGAGTTTTTCTATGATTTTTGAGAGAAAGGAGAGGTTGCTGACGGGGCGGTAATTCTTGAGTGTGTTTGGATCAAGTGAGGGTTTCTTTAGGAGGGGCAGGACAATCGACCGTTTAAAAATGGGAGGGAATATGCCAGAGAGAATCGAAGAATTTATGATGGAGGTGAGTGCTGGGAGGAGGACGTCAAGGCATTCTACAAGCAGTGGGACGGGGATAGGATCGAGGGCACAAGACTTGGGAGCAGACCTGATGATGACTCGCCTCACCTCATCCTCAGTCACAGGCAGAAAACTATCAAATGATTCTGTCTGACTAACGTCCTCCGAGAACGGTGAGGAAGGTGTAGGGGTCGCGCTGTCTAGCTCCTCCCTGATCATTTGCACCCTGGTGATGAAAAAGTCCGCAAAGGCGTCAGGGAGTTGCTCTGGTGCAATGTCAGTAGGGAGGGTGAAATTCTTGCTGTTGCCCAGGAGACGGTTACTAGCGCTGAACAACGCCTTGGTTGATGCACAGGATTCGACCTTTGAGCTCCAGTAGTCATCCTTTGCCTTCTGTACAATCTCTGCCACCGCATCTTTCGCCGTCCAAAAGATCTGTCTGTCGACACTCAGTCCAGTCTTTACCCAGCGTCTTTCAGCGCGTCTTCGCACGAGTTTTGCCAGACGGAGTTGGTCACTAACGCCTGCATACCATGGCGACGAGCTTATTAATAAGCTTTCTTAACTTCTACCATTGTAGCTATTCTCCATAGTATAAGATGTTATCCCTTTTTTAAAAAATACCTTAAAAATGATTAAATGAATTATGTGTTAAAAAGGTGTAAATCCAAGCTTATCTAACAGGGCCAACAGTACGGCTACTTAAACGACATAAGGATAAGGCTTGTTAATCTTCGTTGTTTAAAAAAAAAAAACAATTCTAATGTTACTGTTGTGAAACTTGAATGTGTCAAGTTTAAAGTAGTGACTTCATTGATATCAACCAACTTACAAGATTTGAAATTCCACATGAAATAAATGCACAGGATGTGGATCAGCTGGGACTTCATTCTGATTGTTATTCTATGAAAACCTCCGAGATGTCAGACATGCTTTAGCAACGTTATGAATAGGAAACTATTTCGAATTCTGTCGGTAAACATGTGTAAAATGTACAATTAATGTTACATTATAATGTTTTATGTAGATTTCCCTCCTGAAAATCTAATTTATTCCACGCCATCTGATCTTTACAGGAAGATCATCACTGTTAATCTGTGTCTCCCTTTCACTTTTAGGATCATTTTATGTGTGTCTCTTCAGTAGTGAGAATCTGAAATCATTATCAAAAGAAGATCCACTTTACAAAGTATTTATTTTTTCGAATCCAAACCAATACTGGCTAAATATAGAATTGAATTCAAATCCGAAATAAATGTTGGGTCTATTCATTCTCCCTGTTCCAAAATTCTGAAAATATATATATCGACGTTTAATCCTATAGGACAATATCATTTGAATAAGAATAAGCCACACTCAGACCACTATATTATGCTTGTGTTCGCTGCAAGACCAATACTTGTATTCCAACAAGGAGGAACTAAATTAATACGATTTGTTCATACTTAATCTTTTAGTTTATCGTTTTATAGATAAAGAGTGTGTTCATAAAACTTAACAATTATTTATTTTTTCATGCATTGCTATTTTACAGATCTTCTGAATGTTTCGGAATTTTTTATTATTTTTTCCTTCATAATAAAATTTTCTTTAATATCCCAATAGGTACTCTCATACTTTTAACGTATTCCCTTACATTAAATTAGATATTATAGGCTAAACTTGTTTTAATGATTCTGACTGGATTGTAGTCTTGTCCAATGCTTAAATTCTTTTCTCTTGTCTACTTAAAGTAATGTGTTGTTTCCTTTTGGTGCAATTTTGCTTCGTTTAAACTTCATTGAGAACCAAGGACAAATCTACTGCATTATCCAATATTTAATTTATTATGGTTAAAACTATTGATGTTTTTTTCGTGTTCAATTTTTTTTTCATTTGTTTTTTTTAAAGCATATCTGAACATCGAAAATGTATTGGAAGACTACTTTCTGTCGTCTTAGCGTGCAGTATGTCAAATGTAAACAAACGAGATAACAATCGTCATAAACAGCAGTTCTATTTATACTGTCTAATCAACGATCGAGATAAAATAACGAGAAGTCGTCAGGGGGAAGGATTGGTGGTGGGGAGCAAGGGCACCTTTGTGCAGACTGTTTTACAACTATAACAAGACTAGTTTATCAATAGTCTGTTAGTTGTGGAAATCCATGACGTCGTAATTGAATTTGAGTTCGCCTCGATGCTATAGAGAAGCGGTACCCATAACAGGGCAGCCTAGTTCATGCCTAGTTAAATATATGTCTTGGTTGGTTTTGGTGACAATTAGTATAAAATAATGGGCCGAAGAGACCTTTGCCTATCACATTATATATATAGATTTTTATAAAGTAACTTATGAATATTATCGTCTCCTCATGTCATTTTTACGTCAGATGCTGTGAGATAGTAAAGACATGTTCCAGGATGGGATGGAAAGATGAGTAGCCAAGAGTCTTATCTTAGAGGGGCAACCATTGGTGCCAATTTATGTAGATGAAAGTCAAAATAGAAAATGTACCCGTCCTGCTGTCATTACTTCATCCATAGCCTTCAGGCTGTCTCTTATTTCATCCGTAGCCTCCATGCAGTCGCTTATTTCAGTCTTATCCTCTATGCTGACTCTTATTTCAGTCTTATCCTTCATGCTCTCTCTTATTTCAGCCTTATCCTTCTTGCTGTCTCTTATTTCAGTATCAGCCCTCATGCTGTCTCTGATTTCAGCCTTATCCTTCATGCTGTCTCTTATTTCAGCATAATCCTTCATGCTTTCTCTAATTTCAGCCTTAGTCTTTCTGCTGTTGCTTATGTCAGCCTTATACTTTATGCTGTCTCTTCTTTCAGTCTTAGCCTTCATGCTGTTTCTAATTTCAGCCTTATCCTTCATGTTGTCTCTTATTTCAGTCTTATCCTTCATGATGTCTCTTTCTTTCAGTTTATCCTTTGTGTTTTCTCATATTTCAGCCTGATCCTTCTTCTTCTATATCTTAATGGGCCCACGATTAATTTATTGATCATTTTGGCTCCTATGCATGTAGATGGGATTTGCAATGTTTCTGTTCCTGGTGTTGATGAGGAAATTTCACTGATTTATAGTGCCACTTTGTGAGGGAATCATTCACTAGGGGTTTGAAGGCTTGAGGCAATAGACACAAATGTGTCTAGTGTTGTCGCCTCAACCGTTCCATTTGAAAGATTGTTCCAGTCCTTGATTGTCTTGGGCAGGAATGAGCAGCTCCTATGCTAGCTGCTTGCTGGTATGAGCCTAGAGCCAACACTAGAGGTATTCCTGTAGCGGTTTAGGAAAAAGCGTGCTGCTCGTCACTGGACCGCCTCCAACCTTTCAATGCTCTTCTGTGTAAATGGGTCCCAGACTGAAGATGCATAATCTAAAATCAGACGGACAAAGGCTTTATATGCTCTTTCTTTCACACAGGAGTTGCCAATCTTTAGATTTCGCCTTAAGAACCCTTGGGTCTTGTTTGCTTGGTTACATACATTGTTAATATGCTCGTCCCAGCGGACCTCTCTTTGAATGGTAACACCCAGATACTTTACGGAGGAAACTGGCTCAAGTATATGGCCGTGCAGTTCGTATTGATAGTGTAGAGGAGTACAACTTCAAGAGACTGATAGTGTCTGGCACTTGGCAGGGTGAAATTCCATGTCCCAGCTCGTCTCCCACTCAGCTAACAGATTGAGATCCTGTTGTAGCTGGTCCTGGTCAGATCTGTTGGCCATCGTCCTATACACTGCTGTGTCATCTGCGGACAGTCTTGCCAGTGATGTCAGTTTCTCGGGTAGGTCATTAATGTATGCTAGAAACAAACAGGGGCCCAGGACTTAACCCTGGGGGACCCCTGACTTCACATCGATAAAGGAGGAGCTTGTACCGTCCAACACTACTGCTTGGCATCGGTGGCTGAGGAAGCTAGAGATCCATATTTTAGTGGTGCCTTGGATCCCATATCTCTGGAGTTTGTGTAGAAGCAAACTATGATTCACACGGTCAAATGCCTTTCCGAAGTCCATTACTAGCACGTCAGTCTGCTTGTGGTTCTCCAGATTGGTCATCAGGTCTTCTACAAATTCGAGAAGCTGGGTCTCACATGATCTATTGACTCGGAAGCCATGTTGACAGTCATTTAGAATATTTTGGCTTTCAAGATGCTTCATGACTGTGCTTACGATTATGTGCTCTAACAGTTTGCAGACCACGCTGGTTAGGGATATCGGACGATAGTTGGCAGGGTCGGAATGCTCCCTTTCTTGTAGATTGGAGTGACATGCGCTGTTCTAAAGTCTGCTGGAACATTTCCTGTGCATAGTGACGATTGGAAGATAATTGTCAGTGCTGGAGTGACTTCTTTGGCTAATTCTTTGAGCACTCGTGGTTTGATGTTGTCAGGACCACATGCTTTGTAAGGGTTAATGGTTTTGAGGAGGGCAAACGCACCTTGTTCTGATATCTGAATATCTCCCATGACATGATAGGCTCTGTTCATCATTTTGGTCTTCAGAAGGAACTCTGTCTCAGAGTACTCTCTACCGTCACCAAAGACTCTTAGTTTAGTCGTATCCTTTATGCTGTCTCTTATTTGAGCCTCTGCCTTCCTATTTCTCTTATATCAGCCTTAGTCAGGGTCATTCATCTGGACGTGGCCCAACTCATTTGTCTCAAGCTAGTGGTTGTAAACTAGCTTCTTTTGTGTGGTTGTTTTTGGACGACTGCGTTATTGAAAATAAATGCCTTAACATCCCTTTGAATGTAAAGAGTGCGAATTAATGGCACGCTCAGGGGCCGTCCATAAAGTAGATCACGCTATTTTTGACCATTTTAGCCCCCCTCCACCCTGTCACAAACTGTCGCAAATCTCGGAACCCCCACCCCCCCACCCCCCTAAAGTACGTCACTCTTTCGAACAAATTTAATTTTTTAAAATTAATACCGAATTAAAATTTAATCTTAAACACACTTCACTATTCAATGTATTAAAATATCAAATTTCCACTTAAGAGAACTATCACATTATTAAAATTACTTTAATAATAGAATAGTTTATTGTCAACAGTTGTCACAGTTATTCATTGAAGCACTAACTCAATCTAGATTGAATTTAAAAACAAAAATTGCACAAAATTAGACTAGAGAATTATATAAAATACATCATTTATCTGCTGCTTTTTCATTTACAAAAGGTGAGGTCAAGTTTTAGATAATTTCCGATTATGCAATCTTTTTACACAGGATAAGAAGTAGATTAGCGAAATTCGACCTCACCCAGGGATTAAATAATAAAAAATAAAAATAAAAAATTTAACTAAAAAAAAGGCTAGATTGACAAATTATGTGACAAACCCTTGTGCTATATTGAATCTGTTGATTATGGCCTGTGAATTATGTTTATATCAAAAATATTCACTGGACATCATCCATCCATGGTAAAGTCAAGTGTTCATCCATAGTTACGACAGGCATCAATCTTTTACCATCATCGTTTCCTGGAAGGATAATTGCAGACAGATCAACTTCATCCTCATCTAGCCACTCAACATCCTCTGAATGTGCACATTCTCTTCTGGCAATAACTGCCATGAGTTCTCTTTGCCTTCTAGCAGCGATTCTCAAAGGACTGATGCGTTTTATCTGAGTTGATTCTGGAACAGTTTGGGTTGACACATTCTCCCGGGCCCGAGCTCTGTGTTGTCCTGCATGTTTCTTCGACATTGTTTGTGAGGCAAATTAAAAGTGACATACTTTGCAGATTCGATCAAGTAAGCTGGTCAGCAAAGATGGACAATAAAGATCATATGGTCGTACTTTAGAAACTCCTGTTGATCTCGGCAAGGCTTCGCAACAGCACACTAGCGCTCCTAGCGAGAGGAATCGTGAACAACACATTCGGGAGATACGCATTTCATGCTATTTTGACATAAAACTAATTCAAATGTTTCACAAAAATGTATAAAACGATTTTTAAAGCTATTAGATCTAAATTCTACTGAAAAAAATAAAAAATAAATTAGAAATAAAATGTTTAAAATTAATGTGTGACGTCAAACATGGCCTGACCCCTTGTCACAAACTGTCACACTTTCTTACACCCCCTCCCCCATCTGGAGCGTGACGTACTTTATGGAGGGCCGTACTTTATGGAGGGCCCCTCAGTGTGTGTTATTGTTAGTGAAGTGATGATACATGCACAGTGTGTCGTTTGTTAGAGAAGGGGTGATAGACATACTGTGTGTTGTTTGTTAAAGAAGGGGTCATACACCCACAGTGTGTCGTTTGTTAGAGAAGGCGTGATACACCCACAGGTGTCGTTTGTTAGAAAAGGCGTGATAAACCCACAGTGTGTCGTTTGTTAGAGAAGGCGTGATACACCCACAGTGTGTCGTTTGTTAGAAAAGGCGTGATACACCCACAGTGTGTCGTTTGTTAGAGAAGGGTTGATAGACCCACAGTGTGTCTTATCTTAGATAAGGGATGGCCAAAACGCGTCTCGCCACGATACATTTTGCGGCCGCCAAATTTATCACACATTTAGTCATGCTAGTTGCCCTTCTTTTCAATCTTGCTATAAAGGGAGGTGGTGAGTACGAAGACGTGGTGGGTAAGGGGATGTGTTGGACACTAAGAGGTGGTGGGTAAGGGGATGTGATGGGTACGAAAAGGTGGTGGGTATGGAAGGGGTGTGTAAAGGGGTGTGTGAGGGGAGGGTATGTGCAAGGGGAGGTTGTGTGAAAAGGGAGATGGTGTGCAAAGGGGGGTGATGGGTAAGGGAAGGTGGTGGGTAAGGGAAGGTGATGGGTAAGGGAAGCTGGTGGGTAAGGGAAGTTGATGGGTAAGGGAAGGTGGTGGGTAAGGGAAGGTGGTGGGTAAGGGAAGGTGGTGGGTAAGGGAAGGTGGCGGGTAAGGGAAGGTGATGGGTAAGGGCAGGTGGTGGGTAAGGGAAGGTGGTGGGTAAGGGAAGGTGGTGGGTAAGGGAAGGTGGTGGGTAAGGGAAGGTGGTGGGTAAGGGAAGGTGGTGGGTAAGGGAAGGTGGTGGGTAAGGGAAGGTGGTGGGTAAGGGAAGGTGGTGGGTAAGGGAAGGTGGTGGGTAAGGGAAGGTGGTGGGTAAGGGAAGGTGGTGGGTAAGGGAAGGTGGTGGGTAAGGGAAGGTGGTGGGTAAGGGCAGGTGGTGGGTAAGAGAAGGTGGTGGGTAAGGGAAGGTGGTGGGTAAGGGAAGTTGGTGGGTAAGAGAAGGTGGTGGGTAAGAGAAGGTGGTGGGCAAGGGAAGGTGGTGGGTAAGGGAAGGTGTTGGGTAAGGGAAGGTGGTGGGTAAGGGAAGGTGGTGGGTAAGGAAAGGTGGTGGGTAAGGGAAAGTGATGGGTAAGGGAAGGTGGTGGGTAAGGGAAGGTGTTGGGTAAGGGAAGGTGGTGGGTAAGGGAAGGTGATGGGTAAGGGAAGGTGGTGGGTATGGGAAGGTGATGGGTAAGGGAAGGTGGTGGGTAAGGGCAGGTGGTGGGTAAGGAAAGGTGGTGGATAAGGGAAGGTTGTGTGTAAGGGAAGGTGGTGGGTAATGGAAGGTGGTGGGTAAGGGGAGGTGATGGGTAAGGGAATGTTGTGGGTAAGGGAAGGTGAAGGGTAAGGGAAGGTGGTGGGTAAGGGAAGGTGATGGGTAAGGGAAGGTGGTGGGTAAGGGAAGGTGGTGGATAAGGGTAGGTGGTGTGTAAGGGAAGGTGGTGGGTAAGGGAAGGTGGTGGGTAAGGGAAGGTGATGGTGGGTAAGGGAGGGTGGTGGGTAAGGGAAGGAGGTGGATAAGGGAAGGAGGAGGATAAGGGAGGTTGGTGGGTAAGGAAGGGTGGTGGGTAAGGGAAGGT
>CAXITT010000340.1:427302-444182 GCA_964033795.1 Lymnaea stagnalis | reverse complement strand
GGGTAGGTGGTGGGTAAGGGGAGATGGGGGGTAAGGGAAGGTGGTGGGTAAGGGAAGGTGGTGGGCAAGGGAAGGTGGTGGGTAAGGGAAGGTTGTGGGTAAGGGAAGGTGATGGGTAAGGGAAGGTGGTGGGTTAGGGAAGGTGATGGGTAAGGGAAGGTGGTGGGTAAGGGACGGTGATGGTTAAGGGAAGGTGGTTAGTAAGGGAAGGTGGTGGGTAAGGGAAGGTTGTGGGTAAGGGAATGTGATGGGTAAGGGAAGGTGATGGGTAAGGGAAGGTGATGGGTAAGGTAAGGTGGTGGGTAAGGGAAGGTGATGGGTAAGGGAAGGTGGTGTGTAAGGGAAGGTGGTGGGTAAGGGAAGGTGGTGGGTAAGGGAATGTGGTGGGTATGGGAAGGTGGTTGGTAATGGGAGACGGTGTGTAAGGGGAGGTGTTGTGTAAGGGGAGGTTGTGTGTATGGAGAGGTGGTGTGTATGGAGAGGTGGTGTGTAAGGGAAGGTGGTGTGTATGGGTAGATGGTGTGTAAGGGGAGGTTTCATGTAAGGGACGGTGGTGTGTATGGGGAGGTGTTGTGTAAGGTGGAGTCGTGGGTAAGGGGAGGTGGTGTGTGAAGGGAGTTGTTGTGTATGGAGAGGTGGTGTGTTAAGGAAGGTGGTGTGTGTTTGGGGAGATGGTGTGTAAGAGGAGTAGTCGTGTAAGGTTAGGTGGTGTGTAAGTGAAGGTGTTGTGTAAGTGGAGGGGATGTGTAAGGGGAGGTGGTTTGTAAGGGGAGGTGATGTGTAAAGGGAGGTTGTGTGTAAGGGAAGGTGGTGTGTAAGGGGAGGTGGTGTGTAAGGGAAGGTCGTGTGTATGGGGAGGTCGTGTGTAATAGGATTGTTTTTATGTTGATAGTGACGTTATATTTGATTCTAAAATATTTTTATTACAATGTAAGACTAAATTTTAACCGTTATAAAATGCACATGTGAGTCTAAAACTGGGAAAGTTTAGTTGGGGGGGGGTGGAAGCAGCTAATGGAATGTGCTCCCATTGTTTTGGGATTGGAATAGATTCGATATGGACAGTTGTAGGAATCTGGTTGAGGGAGCTGGTTATGAGTGAGGTGGAATGTTTGCAAATGTCGGCGTTGATGAAGGTTTGTTATGTTGGTATGACAGTTATTACAGTGTCATCGTCATCATTAATATCCTCTTTAACACACGGGATACCTTCATTACTCTCTGTCATTAAACAGCAAAACTTTATAAACGTAAGAGATTGTCAATAGTTTTAGAGGTGACCTAGGACGGCGTAGGGAACCTCATTCACTACCAGACATGAAAAACAAACATATTTCAGCCTCGTTGCAGTGTAGGTAGACTACAGGTGTATTACTTCCTGGTTTGTACATGTAGCCGACGTAACTATATTTTATGTTAGCATATGTCGATACGAGTGAGGTAAATAAAAAGAGGGAAGTCGCATACGTTGTTTTTAAATAGGGACCAACATCAGAGGTCGTTAAACTACGGCCCGCGGGACACACCGCCCTGACTCAAGTTCATCCAGCCTGCGGGGTCAACAGTGATTTTGAAATTACTATAGAATTTGCATCTTTGCGTAGTATCCCAAGAACAACAACAGGGGAGAACATTTCTACAGAGGAAGAAATCACCATTGCTCAGTATAATTTGTTTGGATTAGAAGACAATAGGTATACTTTACACCAGATGGTGATAGAAAATATGTACGGTACAATGATAGATTAAGTTGGGCAAATCTAAAAGGCTGTTCCAAATCTATGGTTCAACGTGCATTGTGTGGAAAATATCTGTATTTCTCCTGTGTCATAGATCCGTGGTTTCAACATTGATCTTTTGACCTTTATTCGCTAGCATGGCTTCTATCATTGTTACAAACGCGACTCTCGTAGAAAAATAAAAGCGGAAAATATGGTCCTACCCTACGAAACTTCTGACACAAGATGAAAGTTCTGAGGAAATTTCGCGATTTTTTTTTAAAACTGAGAGATAATTTTTTGTTGAATGCAAAAACCGCCCCGTCATTGCAACTTACAATTAGCCAATGGCTTTGGGGCAAAGATTTTTCTGCAGATTTTACCGATCGAGTGAACACATTGAATCTCAGAATGCATGGTTAACGAAGCTTGCGTCTGATATGTGCACCATCTCTGACATGTGCACCATCTCTGACATGTGCACCATCTCTGACATGTGCACCATCTCTGACATGTGCACCATCTCTGACATGTGCACCGTCAGAATGAAGAAATTTTGATGTTAAGGAGGACGAACTCTTATCATCAACTAAATGGCATTTTGTCAGGGAAGTCCTTGTTTCACGCTTCTCACTGACGTAAACATACGGATGTGGAGAGTACGAATGTTCACTTCATGCAATACTTTTATTTGGAGTGTCACTTATACAAATGCAATCTGACTATGTTGGAAACACATTTAGTCTTGCTTTATGTTATATTTTGACAACGGAAAAGCAGTGTTCAATACAGGTTTTCAATAATATTTTTTTTATCAAATATAAATGTCTGACCTTCTCTGACTATACACATTGACCACATTTGTTTCGCCACAATCCATACGGCATCAAGAGTCCGATGAATTCTTCGTACTGGCCCTTGTCATATATAAAGTTCCGATCACTGGTTAGATCACAGGTCGGCTGTCACCGGCTCATGGACCGTAGGCGTCTTATTAATGAAAGGGATGTGACTCTTTTCATTGTTAAAACCACCAGTGCCCTCGGCTCAAATTTACTATGTTAAAAATGGTTCATCTGGCAAAAAGAAACAAAAAAACAGCTAAACCCTGGGCTAGATCGGCTTTCTAAAAGACAACTAAACACTGGCCTACATTTGACTTCCTAAAAGACTACTCAATTCTGGCCTAGATTTAGCTTCCAAAAAGACTCCTAAATCCTTGCCTAGATTTGGCCTCCTAAAAGACTCCTAAATCTTTGCCTAGATTTGGCATCTTAAAAGACTACTAAGCCTTGGACTAGATTTGGCTTCCTAAAAGACTCCTAAAGCCTGGCCTAGATTTTGCTTCCTAAAAGACTCCTAAAGCCTGGCCTAGATTTTGCTTCCTAAAAGACTCGTAAAGCCTGGCCTAGATTTGGCTTTCTAAAAAACTCCTAAAGCCTGGCCTAGAAATGGAGTTCTGTACTTGAGATGTGGGTATTCGAAATAAAATCCTGAAATAGTCAAACAACTGACTTTGTGTAAAACTATTTTTTAAAGTGTATTAACTAAACACATAAAGGAGGAATTTTTTTTTCGAGATTAATTGGACTGGAAAGACTGGAAATAATTATCGTTTTTTAGGAACAACTCCATTAGTTAAATTCAAACAAATTCTTGCAACAGAATCTCAATGTCTGTCTTTTATGTTCAGTCTTTTTTTGGTGTATTTTGTAAATCATAGGTATAAGTTGTTATAAGTGTTTTAGGTAGGATATATATATTGACATTATGTAAATTTAATTTATACTTATTTAAATGTGTTGTGTTTGTTTGTACTGATGAAGGCATGTGCCGAAACGTTTAATTCTGTATAATGTACAATTATTATTAAAGCTAACTCATATTGTTCTATTGACACAATTTGTTCGTGTCTTATTAATGTAAATCATAGGACATCTTTGAAAACCTTATATGTTTCAGATAAAAAAAAATAATTCATACACAAAAATAATAACACCCAACACGGCACTCAATGTTGAACTTTAAAAATATGTAAATTCATCATGAAATAGAGAACAAACGGGCATTTTTTGAAATTGGAAGCTGCATGTCGAAGGACATGCTAGCTCCTTGCGTAAAAGTGCCCCTTACAGGCTTAGAATATTTCTTTTAGGCTCTATAAATTGTTAGTGGCATCGGGTCGGGTTCGTTTAGAATTAAATAAAACCCTTACGGATTACAGTTAGTAATCATATAAGAAGTCAATCATCGCTTTGACGTCTGTTCATTGACAGATTTTCATGGCCTAGTTTTTAAAGCTATTCATTAAATTATAGCGTATATTGATTTGCTCAAACACACGGAACTATAGATATTAACAACACAATGGGGTTCATTAGGGTGAACGTTAAGACAACCTCTTAGGACGACTTAATTTTCTTAAATGAATGCACATCTCTCAATAAGTAATCACAGTATAGAGCAAGTAGAGTTAACATGGCATGAACAGGGGCAAATTGGCAATAAAAAGGCAACCAAAGATATTATTATCTCAGCAAACTGTACCATCTTGGCGTACACAAATGTATTATTCAGGACAACACAAGGAAGCAAGTTTAACTTCGGCACTACCTGTGGGTGTGGGAGCTTATCGTCTGACATCGAACACTGATTGAATAGTCTAATCAAGACAGCTGGTAATGTCTCACCCTTCCCTTGAGGAACTATTTGAAGAAAAAAGCTGTTGTAAAAAGTTCTTTTTTTTTTTAAATTGGATAGTTCACCCCACCATCTTCATCACAGCTACCTAAGGTCAGCTCGATCAGGACAAACTCTCTCTCTCTCTATCTCTCTCTCTCTCTCTCTCTCTCTCTCTCTCTCTCTCTCTCTCTCTCCCTCTCTCTCTTAAAGTTAGGAACAAAGGATAATTAAAAAAATATGTTTTTCCCCGGTCTGGACACGTTTACCAACGTGCGCCCTCCGTGGTGTAAAATCTAAATGATCTCTAAGTCTAATAAAAAATCTGTTGTAAATAGTTCTTTTTTTTTTTATATTAGATAGTTCACCCCACCATCTTCATCACAGATATCTAAGGTCAGCTCGATCACGACACACTCTCTCTCTCTCTCTCTCTCTCTCTCTCTCTCTCTCTCTCTCTCTCTCTCTCTCTCTCTCTCCCTCTCTCTCTTAAAGTTAGGAACAAAGGATAATTAAAAAAATAGGTTTTTCCCCGGTCTGGACACGTTTACCAACGTGCGCCCTCAGTGGTGTAAAATCTAAATGATCTCTAAGTCATTATTGTCACTGGCAGAGTTCCTTTAAGACTGATCTCTACACTAGATGTCTTGTGTTTAACTTGTTATAATTGTAAAATGTTGTCTTAGTTTTTACAAAAAATATATTTATGTGCTGATAATGAATACGTACAATGTAATAAAAAAACATATTCATTTATTTGGATCAATAAAAGAATCTTAACTTATCTGATCGTAGGTCTTACAAATGATGTACCTATTAAACATAAAAAGAACAGTTTCTTTGAAAAATATTTACACACCAAATGTCACGTATACACTAAAACAAATACGTTCACCATTGCTAGTATTACTAGTCTATATCGATTTCATATAAATTCAACACTTACCTGGAGTGATTGTAGGTGCCTTAATGACAGAGCAGAAGTTGTCACCCCCTTCCCCCAAATATTCAGATCCCAAAACCAAACAAGAAGTAATAAGGGAAAATCAATATCCTGACTTAGCAAACCTTTACTAGAATATCTATGTTATATTTATGATGATCATAAGTGTAAATATGAAAATGTAACAACACTGCACTGCAGTCAATGAGATTGCTATAGGCAAGTGTTATTCAAATGATTTAGCTATCACGTGAGCCACACACACACATTTACATTCGTTTCACCATTTCATTTCTTTAAATAGTAACTTTCAACATCAATTTACTAGTCTATACATACGGTATGTTAACATCACTTTACTAGTCTATATCTTTGATAAGGTGCATCACTCTACTAGTATGTATCTATGATATTTTACATCACTTCCACTGGTCTATATGTTTGATATGTTACATCACTTTCACTGGTGTATATCTATGATACGGTACATCACTCTAATAGTCTATATCTATGATATGTTACATCACTTCAACTGTTCTAGACTAGAAGTCTATATCTATGATATATTAAATTACTTTACTACTCTATATATTTATAATATCTTATCATCAGTTACCTATCCAAAACATATAAACGGTCAATGACACATATAAGGCTCTCTGTACATCCATATGTTAGCCATTGTTAACCGGTTTCATTTTAACTATACCATCACAACATATTTTACTAGAATCACAATGTGTTGCTGTTAAATTAACTAAATAATTTTATTTATTCAAAAGTTATACCATGGAATTAGAAGAATATTGGACAAAAATCATTAGCAACTATTTTTTGTTTAAATTAATGAATGGCCATAAAATATTTCACAGAATCAAAATGGTTGACAAAAAATAATTAAAATATTTTTTTTAAATTTTAAATATAATAAAAACAGACGAGTTTAAATCCTCAAAAACTGTTGTTACAAAGCTTCCACCATTCACAGTGCGTTGTCGAAAGGAATTCAATTTCACATGCTAAATATCGATGCTGAATTTAATTGTCCCTTCAGTATTCGAATAATAATGTACCTTTGCATGATTCTGACCCACGGTCCCAGGTGATGGGTGATGATTTGATCGCTTTTTTTTCTTAGAATTTCGCACTATTTTCGATTTTAAAAATTTCCATCGACTATTGTTATCGTCTAAAGTTATTTGGGTATCTCTTCCTATAGTCTCTACGCTGACTCGCTCTTTCGAATCACTTCGGGGTAATTTTTTACTGGCCTTTTGTGGTCTAATCTGAGTATCATGTGTAGCAGCAATCGTTCCGTGAATATGTGGGTCTGTGGGCATGTCTGTGAGAAGAGAAATAAATGGATTTGGAAATCACTTTATAGAAAAACGAGGATTATGTCAAGAAATTGCAAACTTTCATAAATTAGTTGCTTAAATTTTTTATTGTAAGTAACCCCTATATGGTGCTCCGGTGGGGGTGGAGTGGAGTGGTGGGGGGGGGGGGGGTAAATAGGTGTCCATTTAAAATTATTTAAGTATTTAAATATCTGAGAAAGTGGCTTTTATATTTATTTGGTTGGCCTTTGAAGAGTTCGTGTTTTGATCTAAACAGACAACACATCTTTAAAAAAAAATGCTTGTTTGAATCTGCTGTACAGTGAAATGTATCAATAATAAATTTACTTTGTTTAGGAATAGTGAAGCTGCTTAATTTGTTTGATGTAAAGAATATCTGTCATTTTAATATAGATGTCAACCATTCGAAAATTAACTACAAGTTATTACGTGACGAGAGATAATAATAAGTTACTTGTAATTCATGTAAATGTAACTTTAATTTTAAAAGTGTCATATCTACATTATTAATATCGTGTACATAGAATAAATTATTAATGTAAAAGTTAAATATACGGTTTTCAAATATATCCATGTATGTATACAAAATATGACTGTACGTTAAATAATGTAGAAAATATTTTGTGCTCAGTTTATTAACGTGTTAATTTGTGTTTAAACTTGTTTAAGCCTATCTGATATGATGTTTGCATAACGGCTATAATCTGCATGAAATGATGCACCAAGCCATTCCATTCTATACTGACACGAGACACTCACGTTCCCGTCGGATACATTATGACATACATGTTGGCATCACATAAACAGAGACATACATGTTGCCCTCACATACCAAGACATCAGTTTGCCATCGCATAATATATCGCGATTCAAAAGTTGTCATAACACACAGAAAGACACGCACATATATGAAAAACAACTCAGCTTGCCATCACGAATACCAAGGCGCACAGGTTACCAACATAAACGAGATATGCTTCCACACATATATATGTATACACACGTATTTCCATCACACATATCTAGACACACATGTCGCAATTGATATATGGAGCACATAAACTGCTACACACCGTATAAAACGACTTGCTCATAGTTAGGGTCCTCAAGGGGTGCGGGTACGACAACCCTGTCATATCCAGTTACTTTTGGCTCTTGCAGCTGCTGTCTGTGTTTAAACGCACATATCAAGATGATAACAATGGTTGCTATAGGAAGTCCAAGTGTAAGTGCGATTATCAACATTTCTGTTCCAGCATTATCACCTCCTTGTTATGGTTACTTTGCTACCAAAAAAAAATAAATAACATTAAAAATTCAGTTATTGTTCTCAAATAATCTTAGTCTACCAAAAACTCAACATTATGTAGTATGATGCAGTGATGCAGCTTTATCAAATTGTTTGTTTACATTGAAAGAATCATTTTAGAAATTCTTGATATTCGTTAAAAATCGAGAGATTTTCAATATTCAATAGATTTAGATACGGACAAAATAAACATGTTTTATCGTTGTATTTGTTTAAAAAAGTATGTAGAATTTAAAATCGTCATTTAAACTGTGACATTGACTGGACTTATCTCATCTTAAGTTGACCCCTACTTTTAAAGTACTTTATTCTCATTCAGTTTGCCCTTATATTAAAAGTGACATAATTCACAACCAGTTGACCCCTACATTTAAAGGGACTTAATTCACAAGCAGTTGATCCCAACATTAAAGGGACTTAATTCACAACCAGTTGACCCCTACATTTAAAGTGACTTAATTCACAAGCAGTTGATCCCCACATTAAAGGGACTTAATTCACAACCAGTTGACCCCTACATTTAAAGGGACTTAATTCACAAGCAGTTGATCCCCACATTAAAGGGACTTAATTCACATCCAGTTGACCCCTACATTTAAAGTACTTTATTCTCAATCAGTTTGCCCTTATATTAAAAGGGACTTAATTCACAACCAGTTGGCCCCTGCATTAAAGAGACATTATGCACAATCAGTTGTCCCCTACGTTCAAAGTATTAAATTTACAATACGCTGCCACTTACTTTGACAGTTCTCCCCCCTTTCAAAGAGATTAGACATGAAATAATTGTATTCCTTTTATAACTTATCATAAACAATGAGTTAGACTTTTAAAAGGCAGACGATAGAATGCAACATGTTTGGGGTTTTCATATCTAACAACTTCTAATGGATTATGTTCGGTTTATTATAATCATTTATGCACATATTACAATGAAACACTTTCTTTTAAATTTTAATCCAATTCTATGTCTCATGACATCGCTGCAGCTGAAACTCTTAAACTTCAAACATTTATCGTTAAAATACAAAATGTAACATTTTAATTTTATAGAGATCTAATTAGCCATTGATAACTTTTAATGGCTAGAATATTGGCAATAGAATCAGTATGTTTCATCAAATACTGAGCACACCTGTGTTCGTTAGTACCTGTGGTCGTTAGTACCTGTGGTCGTTAGTACCTGTGGTCATAATCTAAAGAGATTCACTTTGATTAAATCTTTACAGCACGCTCTTATAACAATGACATTTTTGAAAAAGTTTAACAACATTCAATAAAAACAGATGTGAAAACTTTCCAGCGGCTTACCTGACAACATTATACTAAATAGAATTACAATTCGTCAAGGTATTACGAACATAGTCAACAAACAACTGTCCGGTCGTATTCTGTTCTGATGTCCACTCGTACAACGCTCTTCGCTTGACCAACAACAATTCTTTTGGTATAAAATCAGAAATAAAATATTCTTAGTAAATTCGTTTTTGTTAGTGTGTTTCCCAAGTGGCAGCAATCTAAACTGTAGGCATTTGAAATCAGCACAGATAAAAGGAATGATTAAACTAGCTTATCACTTTGGTTAAGATTCAATGGCAAAGAGCAGGAAGTAATCTCTGTACGTAAGGCGTAATAAATAAACCCTTTCTAATCTTTTTCTCTTTAAACTGTAAACTTTTTGTTTCTACTGCTTCTCTTTCTACCTGGCCCTGTTGACCTTGATATGTTATGATTGTTGGCATTGTACGCATTTATTTGTTAGCATAGTTGGCAATGACAGACTTCATCTGTTATAAATTTACCTCAACAGGTACCCTTGAAATCGCAACACATTCAAACGAAAATATCCTTCATAACACATTCATATTGTTATTCTCTTTAGAACACATTATAATAAATATCAACTTCTTGAGCACATACATACTCATAGCTTTATTTAGACCAGTGGTCGACAAATCATGGTTGGCGAGCCGCATGCGGCACCTTAGCGACCTTGGTGCGGCTCGGCTACCAGGCCACAAATCGGTTATGACTCCAAAAAACATGGTTCTTGACAGAGTCTTGAAAAGAAAATTGGCTCTAAAATAGTTTTAATCGTCCTCCTGTTTATTTTAGGCTCGTCATGAAAATATATCATAAACAAATATAACATATATCAAGCCTACCACCTGCACCATATCAAACCTACCACCTGCACCATATCAAACCTACCACCTGCACCATATCAAACCTACCACCTGCACCATATCAAACCTACCACCTGGACCATATAAAACCTACCACCTGCACCATATCAAACCAACCACCTGCACCATATCAAACCTACCACCTGCACCATATCAAACCTACCACCTGGACCATATCAAACCTACCACCTGGACCATATCAAACCTACCACCTGGACCATATAAAACCTACCACCTGCACCATATCAAACCTACCACCTGGACCATATCAAACCTACCACCTGGACCATATCAAACCTACAAAAACGACCATATCAAACCTACCACCTGCACCATATCAAACCTACCACCTGGACCATATCAAACCTACCACCTGGACCATATCAAACCTACAAAAACTACCAAATCAAACCTCCCACCTGGACCATATCAAACCTACAAAAACGACCATATCAAACCTAACACTTGGACCATATCAAACCTAACACTTGGACCATATCAAACCCACCACCAGGACCATATCAAACTTACAAAAACGACCATATCAGACCTACCGACTGGACCATATCATACCGACCAACTGGACCATATCAATCTTACCACCCAGATAATATAAATCCTACAACCTAGATCATACCAAATCTACCACCTGAACCATATCAAACCTATCACCACATCCATATTAAACCTTCCACCTGGACCATATCAAACCTACAAAAAAAGACGATATCAAACCTACCATTACGACCAGATCAGACTTTTTTTTCACTATATTGCTTTACACGCTATTATTAGCCCATGATTGGAAAGCTAGCTAAACAGAGTAATGAGAGAAGTGCACCATGTTTACTTTGAAAAATAACTTGGCAAAAAAATTTAAAAAAAAACATGGAAAAAAAAAAAAAAAAAAAAAACCTTCTTAAAAGGAAATGCCATGTCAACGGCCATACTAATGAACACTAATGCACCTGATGGAACGTATATAGTTTCTATGTCACTGTCAACTTGCTAATGACGTACCTGTATGTCATGAAACTCTTGATTATACTCTCCAGAGCACACACTTTGAATGTCGAATGATAAATGATAACACTCTGAATACGGTACCGTAAATCAACATGTTTACTATGGTAGTTTCATCTCTGACTATTCAAACGGAACAAATTAATATCAAATGAGCTGAGATGAGGAGCCAGAGTGCTTATCCACCATTTTTTGAAATTGCTGAAGGTAATGTTGGTGTATCCACGCAGCTATCTTTAAGCTACCCTCATAAACTATCTTACCTCGTCCAAAAATAGCCATACTATGGTTCCTTAGGACCGATGTGTTGAAAGATTTAGGGCCACTTTCGCTGATCAGAGTCGCATTTAGGTCAGTGACCTTCTGATTAGATACCAGTGTACATATACTAGTGTATAGATAATAGTGTATAGATACTAGTGAATAAATACTGGTGTATAGATATAAGTGTATAGATAATAGTATATAGATACTAGGGAGTATATAGGGTAATAAGGGGAGAGACTGCAATCAGGTTAGCACAATATAAAATTAGGAAAACAAAGTAGAATTAAACCTGAAAAAAGGAACGCAACAAAGCAACGAACGTTTCGGAATGAAGCCTTTGTCAGCGAACAAAACAACAGAAAAACTGCATAGAAGTAAAAAAAAATATAAAATAGCACTTAGCTTAGAGGTAGTATCCGCGGGCCGCAAAAGAATTGTGACAGAAAGAAAGTGAGTGAGAGATTAAATAGGGAAGAGGGAAAGAAGAGAGGAGAAGTAAGTCCACTGCGATAGGTCGGGATGTGGAGGGGTTGAGCTAGAATCAAGCCGTGAAAAGAGACATGACGTTCATACCATGTGGCCTCAATGTGTCATACATCATGATAAGCCTGTGTTCCCAATTCACCCGGCTGGTTGTGTTCGTGCAAGCCACGATCGCACTTATTGAAAAGTCCGTCTTCCCGTGGTGGTCGCTACTATTGCAGTGTTTGGAGACGGGAGACTGTTTATCTTGTGTAGTGTTTGGTACATATGTGAGAGATTCGCGGTCCATTCTTTCCTATGTACGTCATCTGGCAGCGGGTGCAGACAATGGCGTAGACAACGTTGCGGCTTGTACAAAGGAAACCGTCACGTATCTGAAAATTGCTCTTAGGGAAACGTATGTGTTGAGTCTGGACGACAAAAGGGCAAGTGATATATCAACCAAACACCATCCTGATATGTCAATCAAAAAGCATAGTGATATATCAAACAAACAACATAGTGATATATCAACCAAACACCATAGTGATATATCAATAAAATAGCATAGTGATATATCGACAGCGCACTAGAGTGAATTATCAACCAAACTGAATACTAATATATCAACCTCACCTAATTGTGATATATCACCCAAACAGCATAGTGATATATCAGCCAAACGGCATATCGATTTTTGAATCAAACCGAATATTGATACATCAACCAAACAGCATAGTGATATATCCACCGAACAGCATGGCGATATATCCACCGTACTGAATAGTGATATATCAATCAAAAAGCATAGTGATATATCAACTAAACAGCATAGTGGTACAACGACTTATTTCGTGTTGTTGTTGTTCGTCCTTGACCTGCCAAGATGACCAAGGATATATTCAATGGTGAATAAGCATATGGCCTGCCAGTTCTACTAGTGTCTGGAGAGCTTTCCTGCACGGGACACACACATTGTTTTGTATCCTAGATGATTTGAGTCTTTTCTGCTTTTCTTTGCCATGCGCGCTTCCCTTGGGCGTGATCGGTGCGCTTGTTCCCTGAGGATTGTGCCCCAACAGTGAGTCTACCACGCAGCTGTACAATTGATAGCGAGTGATTCCCATCAAATAGACCCCGTACTCATCGACCGGAGGCATGGCTTGGACATATTAGATGTGCAAAGTTGTAGAGGGGTGGGCATAGACTCAGACCACATACTTGTCAGAATCAAATATAAGCAAAGAAAGTGTAACATCCACAATAAAGAAAATAAAAGAGAAAAACAGTACAATAGTCATAAATTGAGTAGAGGCCCCAAAAATAATGAGGAATATCAACAGAATTTTGAAACTCAACAAGAATTATCCAAACGAGAATCAGCCAGCAACGTTGATAAAAATCAGCAATGAGAAAAGATTAAGCGAATAGTCAAAAGTGTAACGTCCATGAATTTCAGTGAAACTTTTAGACAGTTTTCAAAGTTCTTTTACTTCTGCTGAGCGTCTCTTTTCGAATCATTAGCTGTTTGTGAAGACTGCTGTCTGGCATTCGTGCAACATGCCCTGTCCGTCTGATGTCCTTTTTTTATGAGTTGATAAATTCATCCCGTTGTGTGAACTATGTATCAGATGTATCTATGATGTATAAATTGTATAATGAAGTTAATGATTTAAACACTTAATTTCTTTGCTCACCCTGAAAAATCAAAGGGAAGAAACTGTTACAAAACTTAAACAAGTAAAGCTTTGCTTCCCTTGATATATTAAATCAAAATGCCCTCTTTTAAAAAGGCATCACGAAAACTTGATTTTTTTTCTCTTGCGCACGACATCCAATATCTAATTACTTCCTGTTGATCCTAAATTATGAAAAACAATCCATTATCCGAAACGAAATGAGTATGGTAATATTCTATCTGTGACAGTAGACAATATAACCAATGTACTACAATGGCCTTGAAATGATAATGCAGTTTTTACATTGGGATTGTGTGCAGGGCCGGATTTCTCAAAAGACAAACCTAGGCCATAGCCTAGGGGCGGCAGCCCAGAAAAATAAGGTTGGGGGAGGAAGGGTATTCAAAGAAGCAAGAACTACAAGACATCTACTAATTTTTCAATAAAAAATTTGAAATTATGCTGTTGTTTTTTTTTTTATTTACTTTATTTAATTTTTTTTTTATTTTAGTTTGCCCATCGGTACATTTAGGTTGGCCATCGGTACATTTAGTTTGCCCATCGGTACATTTAGTTTGCCCATCGGTACATTTAGTTTGGCCATCGGTACATTTAGTTTGCCCATCGGTACATTTAGTTTGCCCATCGGTACATTTAGTTTGCCCATCGGTACATTTAGTTTGCCCATCGGTACATTTAGTTTGCCCATCGGTACATTTAGTTTGCCCATCGGTACATTTAGTTTTCCCATCGGTACATTTAGTTTGGCCATCGGTACATTTAGTTTGCCCATCGGTACATTTAGTTTGGCCATCGGTACATTTAGTTTGGCCATCGGTACATTTAGTTTGCCCATCGGTACATTTAGTTTGGCCATCGGTTCATTTAGTTTGGCCATCGGTACATTTAGTTTGCCCATCGGTACATTTAGTTTGCCCATCGGTACATTTAGTTTTCCCCTCGGTAGATTTAGTTTGCCCATCGGTACATTTAGTTTTCCCATCGGTACATTTAGTTTGCCCATCGGTACATTTAGTTTGGCCATCGGTACATTTAGTTTGCCCATCGGTACATTTAGTTTGCCCATCGGTACATTTAGTTTGCCCATCGGTACATTTAGTTTGGCCATCGGTACATTTAGTTTGGCCATCGGTACATTTAGTTTGCCCATCGGTACATTTAGTTTGCCCATCGGTACATTTAGTTTGCCCATCGGTACATTTAGTTTGCCCATCGGTACATTTAGGTTGCCCATCGGTACATTTAGGTTGGCCATCGGTACATTTAGTTTTCCCATCGGTACATTTAGGTTGCCCATCGGTACATTTAGGTTGCCCATCTCTACAGCGCTTGGTGTCTTGATAAGTTACAAACAAATAACACTAAATATTTCTGTCACACACACACACACACACACACAGTGTAAACTACACGTGGAACGAAAATGTCATTTTAACGTTTTAATAATTTTCAAGCTTAAATTATAGCATCTATCGTAGTCTAAGTGTTTTTATAGTGTCATTCCCCAGTGTTTTGAGGACTGCAATATAAGGGTCGTAGTGATGCGACTAACATTAAAGTGAAAATCCCTAAGTGCGATATTATTTAAGCTAATAAAGTCACTCTAATTATTTATTCCCTTAAAATTAAAAAAAGAAAAAGAAAGAATTCCGTACAACTAAGGTGAGAAGTTGAAAGATGAAAAATTTTATGACGCAATGCATTATCTTATAAGAATCCTTATTTTAAAAAAAAAATGGTGTAGGCCTGGTGTAAGGGCGCGAGTTGCGCCAGGGCTCTCTTAGCACTGACTGGAGGCCTATGGGAAGATTGTGATGGGTGCAGAAATGTTTGGCCATGAGAGATAGGGATTTATCTATGTTTCAATCTCAGACCTGGAAGAAACTCTTTATCTATTCTAGGTTTTAACTAGGGGGGGGGGGGCATGCATTTTAGTGGGGCGTGGATCAAGAAAAATTTGAGAAAAACTCCACTACGGGAGTTAGGCCTTCGGGAGTTAGGCCTACGGGAGTTAGGCCTTCGGGAGTTAGGCCTACGGGAGAGAGGCCTATGGCAGTTAGGGCTACAGGAGTTAGGCCTACGGGAGTTAGGCCTTCGGGAGATAGGGCTTCGGGAATTAGGCCTGCGGGAGTTAGGCCTATGGGAGTGAGGCCTACGGGAGTTAGGGCTACGTGAGTTAGGGCTACGGGAGTTAGGGCTACGGGAGTTAGGGTACGGGAGTTAGGCCTTCGGGAGTTAGGCCTACGGGAGTTAGGGCTACGGGAGTTAGGGCTACGGGAGTTAGGCCTTCGGGAGTTAGGCCTACGGGAGTTAGGGCTACGGGAGTTAGGCCTACTGGAGTTAGACCTACGGGAGTTAGGCCTTCGGGAGTTAGGCTTACGGGAGTTAGGGCTACGGGAGTTAGGCCTACGTGAGTTAGGCCTACGGGAGTAAGCCACCTGACGAACCATAATTATTTTAACCGTAACAACCCGTTTGAAAACTAGAAGCCATGGTTACACTTTGTATCAAACATGTGAATCTCACAACCATGTAGCATTGGGTGGGGGGGGGGTGAAGTTTGAAGCAAATGTGCAAAATACAATATATCTTCTTTTGAAAGTGGTGTCTTAATTCAGGCTTTGCCCCGGTGCACATACTTTGATGCCCTAATCGGGCTCTGATGACTAGTGCCACAATAACCTGCAGACTCTCCTCTGCAGTTATTTGGAATCGACTAGTGACGTAGCTGGTAGTATGACGTTGAAGACCGTATCATTTTGTTTTTAAATTATTTTTTTTTGAAAGGCTGTGGTCATGAAATTGTCATCCAAAATTTGACGTGCAGAGTGGCCCGCGCGGAACTTCACTGTGGTACATTGTCATTGGAGGGCATAAAATGTATTTGTTTGACATAATGTATTTAATGGTAACAGGTCTTTGAATAATGACTCTTAGGGTTTAAGAAAAAAATAATAAGCTTTGGTGTCCCAAAAAGACGTCAGTCTAAATTAGAATAACGGGACGCTGCTACTGCTGACCTGCTATCCTACCAACTATATATCCTACCAACTATCTATTCTGCAAACTACCTATGCTACAAAATATCTATCCTACCGTCTATCTATCCCACCACCTATCTATCCTACCACTATCTATCCTGCGAGCTATGTTGCCCTGCTATACTACCAACTAATTTACTCATCTATATACGCCATTTCAGTTTTTTTTCAGAAAAAATGGGGGGGGGGGGGGG
>CAXITT010000340.1:328067-427295 GCA_964033795.1 Lymnaea stagnalis | reverse complement strand
GGGGGGGGTCTAAACTTGTCCAGATTGTTGAGATTTGTTTTCTTATATTTCTGGTGACGTCACAGTACACATAAATTTAAATAAGACTTGCCAGATTATGACTGATGTTACCTTCCTCTCCAACCAGCTATTTTGCTGGCATGTGACTTTCTAATATTTCAAACATGGAGAAACTTATGAGATATCGTCTTTGGCATTGCTGACAAAAACAATTGCAGAGTTGCTTACGTCATTTCAAGTTATTGAAGTGTTGACAGCTTAAGGAAAAAAGGGGCGGTGCTATGTGGTGTTATTGCGTAAACATTGACAGCGTCACAATAACGAACTAACATACAATAGATGGTGATGGGGAAATGAGTGACGTAGATGTGGGGTAGCAAGCTAAAAGTCTGATACATACCTCAGGTGTTTAGCATAATCATGAATTCAATGACAAATGTGTGCATGTAACTCATGTAGAGGCCAGTTCGCCTTAAGTAAACAAAAACTACGTTCTAATTTGTAAAACCCCCGATAATGCAAATCTATCCCGCCGGCCCTCTGAGGGGGGGGGGGGAGAGTTTCAGTAGGTCAGCGAGTGACGTCCGCTGTTACATCCAGACCATCGCAGTGAGCGCTCAACGTTTCTGCCCTCATATTTCTCGTGCTGGCCGATTTATCCTTTATAATGTCGTAAAGTTGAACGTGAATCATTACTACCAGAGTCTGGCGAAACTGAAACTAAAAAGGATGGATCCAACGGGTTTTGCCGTTTGTCTGGAATTTCCACCGATAAGCACGTGATTCTAAAAATAGAAAAATATCATTTATTTCCCGCAAACAGCTTCTGGATTCTTAGTAACTGTAGCACGAGATCATTAGTTTTAAAGTGTCTGTGTCGATGGCATATGAATCATTCAGAAATAGAGTGAACTATAGTTGCTGGTGGCACAGTGTACAACAAACCAGAGCTGTTGACAGCAGTGTGTCGGGACGAGATTTCATGCTGCTATTCGTGTTTTTAGGTCAACTGTCTTGTGAGCACTTGGGAATGTTTTATAATAACGGTTCATATTTATGTGACAACTCAAGGGTGATAAGCTGTTAAATCTTTTATGCATGGCGTGATACATTATGTTTGAACTGAACATTTCATCCGTGTCTCAGTTGTGTAGGCCGAACGCTGGTCGCGTTAATACCTAACCGTTAAGGGGCACACACCGTATGTTAGTTGTGTACACTTCTTGTGTTTATGTGTACGCATCGTATGTCGGGTGTGTACGCTTTTAGTTGTACAAATTGTTGGTTAGTTTTACTCTAATCTCTGTTGGACTTTCTTATGTCTGGTTTCATTTTCGTTCCCCAGACAATGCCTTCGATTATAATAATACATTAATATGTCTTTCTCGCAGCTGAATCTCAAAAATCAACCAGTGTTTTTTTTTTTTTATATTCATCGTATTTATCTACAAACTAGTGATGGATGCTTAAATGTTCGTTAAATAATGACATCAAATATTTGGTTTTACTTTTGGTTAACCGAATAATTACATAAGCGATCATATTATATGCGACTTCGTAACGGTGTAAATTTAACTTTTGACACATGCTATTTTCCCCCATTAACACAGCACTTAATAAAATTAACAAAACTATAATTTGTCTTGTCCATATTTATTTCCTTTTAAACAAAGTATTCAGGGTATATCTTTTCGTTATCACAGGATTGAATTGTAAGTACACTAAGATGATTTTTATAGTGAATGATTTCTTTTCTGTTTCAGATTTCCATATTTGTAAAGTCTTTATATTACGAAGCACATGTTTATCTCAAGCTTGACAAATTAACAAGTTTATCAAAATAAAACTTGACCTTATTCACCAAGAAAGAAACCCAAAATTAAAAGCACAGATAACTCTTTGCTCGAAAATATAAGAATAGTTATTCCAAAAATAGACAAGCAGGCTGAGATGTTTTCTTGAAGTGCAGTAAGGAGACAACTCATGAAATCTCAGTGTTATCATGGATGACTCGTTGGACCTAAGTGATGACGTGCACAACCGGAACTCGGTTGAGAGCCACAGAAATGGTGATGAAGATGATTGGAGTAGTGATGGCGACCCGACGTCGAGCAGTGCTGATAATGAGGTGACGTGTTGCATAGATGACGGTGATGTTGATGTTGTTGGTGGTGAAGAAACTAACAGTGAGAATGGTGACGAGGCCTCCAACAGTGGAGGTGATATGATCTTCCATGATACGGATGGCGAGTCCCTGACCAACGAGGAAGACGATGTCGATGACAGCGATGATGAAGAGAGCAACAGCGAAGATGACGTCTGGGATCCTGATCACAGTGGTGTGGCATCAGATAGCCAGAGTGACCACAGACTCTATAGAAATGGTGATGTCCTAGATGCAGAATGCGGTGAGGCGAACTTCAACGATGGCGATCTTGATGGTGATATTGAAGGTGATGTTGAGGGTGATGTTGATAGCGATGTTGATGGCGATGTTGATGATGATGTTGATGGTGATGATGATGGTGATGTTGGTGGTGATTGTGCGACGTATATCAATAGTGACGACAATGTCTCTGGAAACAGTAGAGATGAGGAATACAATGGTATGTTCCACGCTGCTGGCAGTGTATTCTACAAAAGACCAGGCATAGAAGGCCAATCAGAACACAACAGATGGGAGCAAGAGCAAGAGTATGTTCTAAGAGATGCAGTTAGTTCCAGCACTGCAGATGACGTAAGTTACCAAGAGCAAAGATCACATGTTGATGAGAACATTAACACAGCATGTGGCGGTGACAAAATTGAGGCGTTTCAATTTCTTGAAGAATTGCACACGGTTTCTGGGAGTGAAAGTGATAGAACAAGTGAATGTGATGATAACAAAAAGAAAATAACGTCATCGAAAAGGGGCGGGAATTCGAGCAGGAAAAAAAAATTAAAATTATTTTTTAAACGGAAGAAAAACAAAGTGCATGGTGAAAAGAAAGAAAGCTCTAGTAAATGTGAAACTAATATTTTTACTTCTAAAAGTAGCGCACTGTCTAGTCCAAGTCGTGTTCCATCTTTACCAAAGATGAAAAATCTGCAACAAAGCTCAAAGAGAAAGCGGCTATTTAAAACTATGACATATTTTTCAAGCCATAAATCAAAGAGGCACAAAATTTTGATGAAGATTCCAGGGGAAACACCTGTCTGTGGAGTCGCCAACACGACTCCTGACTCAGATCCAAGGAATGATGATGAAGTTGTTATACTCTCGTGTCTGCCAGCAGTTGTGCTGTTCACGAGGCGAGGTAAAACCTTGCCGGTATTCAGGGAGAATGATAAAGGCGATCAAATCACCTGTTTGCATAAAGGAGACACCATTTTGGGCCAGAGAAAATTTGGGGCCGGACGATATCCAAGAAAACACGGAAAGAAATCATTTTGTCTCCAGGGTCCAGAGGTTCTATTTTTTCTTGAAGCCTCCCCATTTCATATTAACCGAGTTCTTAAAAAGGTTAAGGTGACGAAGAGGCTTGAGAGTAAAGATCATATTTTGTACAATTTTGAAGGAAAAAACAAAAACATCAAGCTGGTCAGTTTGATTTTAGAGGCCCTGAGGTCAAGGATAAAGAGCTACACTGTGGACTTGCAATCTGAGTTTTTAGAGAAACAAGAATTCCGGCTTGTTATAAATGGAATCAACTCTGGTGAGTTTCAGGAAACTGTCACGCTGTTTGGAAAAGAGAACAATTGTCTTGTTAGTTTTGACATCGATTCAAAGCCCTTTGAGTCAGCTTCATGGAAATGGAACAGTAGGCACTCTAAGCAAGCCAAGGTAAGATTCATTTTCGACTCTAGCAAAGTTAATCATGCTAGAGCCCCTACCTGGCCAAGAACTCAAGACATTGGAGGATATTTTTGGCAGCTGCTGAAATCCGAACTGGAAATCCAATTTCTTTATAAAGATTATTTCAAATACGACACAGACGATATTTCACCAAAGTTTATAAGACACTTAGAGAAAGAGGCGCAGAGGAGTCAGTTGATTTTAAAGAAAGAATCTTCTGGTCTTGTTGTAATGGGCAAGCCTCATGACGTCTTTGAAATGATGAACTTTGTCCATAAGTCGTTGTCTAAACCTTCGCTTGAATTATCGTGTGCTCCCACTAGAGGCACGGTCGATTTCCTGAAATTTGCAGCAGAATGTCCCATCTCACTGCCAACGTACTGGCGATTCGGAAAATTTCATGGAGTCGATAGTCAGTCCAAGTCTACTGAACCTGTTCTGAAAACCGTGGGACGAAGAACCAAATCAGCAATAGAAAAACTGGTGAATGATACCTGGAGCTCACACCTCGTAGGGAATGGACGAGACGCCCGGGGCTTGAGTCATTCAAATATCAGAGTGACCGACGTGAAAAGAGTTGAGAATCATTTCTTGTTTAACGCATATAGTGCGAGGAGGAGACAGATGTTTGAAAGAAAGTCAGCAGAGGAGAGGGTCTGTACTCCAGTTGAGCAGCTCAGAGGTTCTAAAGGTGGTGTGTTGACGACAGAGAAAATTGAAGGGTTCATGAAAAGAGAGCTGTACCATGAAGTGAATGAGCACTACATGTTCCATGGAACTAAGCAGGAGGCGGTTCCTGCAATCATCAACACTGGCCTTGACCCCAGGGTCGCCTCGTCCGTTTGCATGTGGGGATCTGGTGTGTATGCTGCCGAGAATCCAACCAAGTCTGACCAGTACACAGGTAGGTGTGACCAGTACACGGGTTATTCTGAATAGTGCACATTAAGTCTGACTAGTACACATATAAGTCTGACCAGTACACAAGTAAGTCTGATCAGTGCACAGGTAAGTCTGACCATTGCACATGTAAGTTAGAACAATACACAAGTGAGTCTGACCATATTTAAGGTTAGTCTGACCAGTACACAGGTTAGTCTGACTAATACACAGGTTAGTCTGACTAGTACACAGGTTAGTCCGACTAGTACACAGGTTAGTCTGACCAGTACACAGTTTAGTCTGACTAGTACACAGGTTAGTCTGACTAGTACACAGGTTAGTCTGACTAGTACACAGGTTAGTCTGACCAGTACACAGGTTAGTCTGACTAGTACACAGGTTAGTCTGACTAGTACACAGGTTAGTCTGACCAGCACACAGATAATGTGAACATAGTGTATGGCATTAGAGGAATTAAACTATAGCAACACACCGATATATGCCGTGTCATTTCAAGGCCATCCACTTCAGCATGTCTAAGGTTTAAAGTCTTTCCCAATTGCATCCTGTCTATTTAAAAAATAAAAGTAACACCAACAATTTCTAGATACCAATGACGACAGTGTTTATCCGTTTAAAATTCTACAAAACTATTTTTGCATCTCAGATGACAGACAATGTGGGTTTAACAGATCAGACAAGAAGATTTTGATTCTAGCCAGACTTCTCCTTGGAGACATCTTCGTCTGTGATGATTCTCATTCATCACTTCATTGTAAGTACAGCGTTTTGTTCATCCCTTTGAAATGTTCTCATATATCTGCCTACTCCAAAAAGACTTAGGTGTCGGGCATTCATCAGAGTTTGCCATAACAATAATGTCCCCACTCTTCGGGACAAAGAAGACAGTGTCACGTTGGCTACGGATGCACACTGTTTTTCTATCCTTTATATTAACTTCACTTTTTTTCGTAGCTGGGTGGAAATAAATCTTCTAACGGCTAACTGAACCACTTCCCGTCAACCTATCGAGCTGAAACGTGGCTCAAAGAGTTGTTGCGGATGACACCCCATTCGGTCAAATTTTCAGACCAAGGTCAAATTTTCAGACCAATCGTCCGAACCACCGAAAATCAGTTGTTACTGTTTTTCAAGGGAAACATGAAGCAAATATGATTACAGTGATTTCACGAAATAAAATAACTGCGCTAAATGGGTCTTTTTTTTAATATTACAAGTGCGTTTGGTGTGTAATATTTACTTCTTTTTTTTTCTGAAACCATAAGTAAAATCAATCTGCGTTGTAAAAGCGTGTGTGTCTTTACAATATTAGAGTAGTTCAAGGGTGTGAAGAATATGTGCGGCTACAAGACTGGGGGAGGGGGGCCTGGGGAAGGTCTGGGGGTTGGGCACTAATAGGGATTCTTATAAAGTGCGTTACTTTTGTCAAATTTTCAGACCCTATTGCTAGATAGTAGATTTTACAAAGAACTTATACGAAAAACTGTGCAATGACTTATTAATATATAATGAGTTATTGGGTAGAGCCCTCACTTCTTATTGTAACACAATATTTTTTAATTCAAATTTTAAACCATTTGAGAATTTAATGCCCATGAGTTCAACCGAAGTATGTAGAAAATTATACACCAATCAATAATATTAACACACTTTTATGGAAATTCCGTTGATGACTACACTATTTTATTTCGGCACTTCGCTGCGTGATGGGGTTTTCCCATCCGGTATCATCATTTTAACTACGGCATCTTAAAGATGGAAAAACAATTATAGACATTAAGTTTTTTGACGTTTAAGTCTATTTCACACGATCACATTTTCGTCAAATTTCTTAATAAACCCACTGTTTTATTTTACTAAATGGTGCGTTCAAAAATAAATTTGACGTAAATTTGATGAAGAATTGATCGTGTGAATTGAGTATAAGCTACACTTCAAATTGTACGACACATTTTAATCTTCTTTTGTCCACTTCAACCGGTGAGGCGTCGAGGTGAAGAATAGGTGGGGATTTGCCGCAAGGTGTGAGACATGCTGAAGTTCATGCACTTGTCTCTATCTACCTGGTGGACTTAACTCTATCTACCTAGTGGACTTACCTCTATCTACCTGGTTGATTGTCTCTATCCCCCTGGATGACTTGTCTCTCTCCATAGTGGACTTCTCTCTACCCCCCCCCCACCCCCTGTGCATTTCAACGTCCTCCTCGAAAATGCCTCACAGATATTCAAACTCAAGCCCTGAGAAACCCAGTAATATGTTTCTCGAGTTGGTCTGGGTATACTATCTCATGGCATGATCTCGGTTTTATCTTTATTTTGACTCCATAAAGACCTATGTACATGTTACATCAAGCTGTTAGTTATAAATGGTTTGCATTTTTTATCCTTTTTCACAGCATCCAAGAAGTTGACCAGACCTCCATGTATGCAATGTCACAAAGACAAGTGTCTCTGCCCAAACCAGAAGCTCTACGACTCCATCATGGCTGATGGCAAATGGCTGTTCCGAGAATTTGTCGTGTATGACAAGAGCCAGTGTTACCCTGAATATGTTATCACATACCAAAGAGTTTAGAATGATTCATAATGAAGAGGCGATTGATTGGGATGTCAATGTTTGAATATAAGGGATATTTTTGAAGATTTAAATTGATTTAAGAATATAATCCTAAGCACAGGCACTGGGTATTATATTATTAAAGTGTTGCGTGCGTGCCTCTCACTCAACTCAGTATTAATAATAGACATTTTTTTATATATGAACTGCCCGCACATGAGGGGTTCTCACGTCTTAATGCTACTACAGGAAGATGTCTGCCATGAACCTCACGCCGTTTGAATGCATTTTAAAAAGTGACATCATTTGTGCCTTGTTTATGATCACCGATGTGTTAATCCTCATAATAGACACAACATTTTAGCTTCCTAATTTTATTGAAGTTCCATGGGTAATACTTGACTAGCCACCATGGTACTAGCCCCCATGTCACTAGCCCCCAGTCTATTAACCCTCATGTATTAACCCTTATGTAACTAGCCCCATCCATGCTACTACCCCTCATCTTTTAACCCCCATGTCACTAAAGCCCATGCTACTAGCCCTCAGGCTACTAGCCCCCCAGGCTACTAGCCCCCCTCCCAGGCTACTAACCCCCATGCTACGATCCCCATGCTACTAACCCCCAGGCTACTAACGCCCATGTTACTTGCCCCCAGGTTACCTACCCCTATGCGACTGAGTCCCATGCTATTAGCCCCATGCTACTAACCCTCTTGCTGCTAAGCCCTGTGGTTCTCATTCGGCAAGCCAGTCAGTCAATTTAAAAACATACCGTTTGTCATATACCGTTATATATACACTTAAGTGTGTTTTTCAAAATCATTATTACTGCACAAGCTGTCAGCCGGTAGAATACAAATGGTTTACACTTATTTTTTATTGGCCTAAAAAATTAATATAAACCTGTCCTGACATGTGTCAGGGCAGAGGTTTCAGAAATGGATTTGGCTTTCGGAGACCAGATAGATGCGAAATGTACGATTATAATGGGCGAACCTATTACAGGTGAAAAGCTAGCAACTCATTTAAACAAAATGAAAACAATCAATAACGTGAAAAAACTTTTTAAAATCTCTGAACTTCCTACAATTTCGGTAAATATTTAATCATGAATTAACGAATAAAAAATATGAAAACCTGATAATTAACATTGCATAAAAAAAACTTTATTCAGCATATTTTTTTCTGCGTTGCATATCTTTTGCCAAGTGTGACCGACCCACTGCCAGGCACGGTGCATATCTTTTGCCAAGTGTGGCCTACCCGATGCCAGGCACGTTAGATATGTCAAAGTAAATAACCAATTATCTCTCAATTAACCAGAGAAATAAGCACCGGGGCATCACCAGGCTGCGTTCTCTCCCCTGTACTGTATACAATATATACTAATGATATTCAAAGCTCAAGCGAAACCGTTCCAATCTTAAAATTTGCTGATGATACCATCATTGTTGGCTTAATATATAAAGGAGAGGTCTGTACCTCGATTTAGTTACAAGCTTAATCAATTGGTGCGATGAAAATGTTCTCCAGCTGAATGTCTAAAAAACAAAACAAGTGGTTTTTGATTTCAGGAGGGGAAACGCCAGATTACAGATCTTAACATAAAAAATCAAAGTGTAGAGAAAGTGGAGGCGTACAAGTACTTAGTTGTCACCATTAATAATAAGCTAACATGGCATGAGCACGGCCAAATCCTGTATAAGAAATTCAACCAAAGACTGTTCTACCTCAAAAAACTGTACAATTTTGGCGTAAACAAGCAATTCGTTAACTTATTCTACAGTGCAACTATTGGAAGCCTGCTTAATTTCAATATTACCTGCTGATGTGGGAATTCAACGTCTGATATTAAACACCGCATAAACCGACTAATCAAGAAAGCTAGGAACATAACACAAACTAAACACCCTTCACTTGAAGAACTATTTGAAGAAAGATGTTTTTGTAAAACTCAACACATTTTGGATGATACATTCCTCCCTCTTCATCACAAATACTTAAGATCGGGCCCTTAGGGACGAATTCTCTCCATCAGGGCGAGGACTCAAAGATATAAAAATTCTTATATTCCCCAATCTGTACGAATTTACCGGCGTGCTTTCTCTGAAGTCCCAAATCTTTATGAGAACTAATAAGTCCCCGATTTAGCTATGAGAACTCACTGAATGGCTGTTGGAGATAATCGATTGTAAATGTCTTGTGTTCAAATTGTTGTATTTTTTAGCTGAAAATGTATAATGCAATCAAAAAACATTTCCATTTTTTTGGATCCATAAAATAATCTTATCTTATATTGCGTCTCTACGGACTACAATGTATTAGAACTAAACATTTTATATCTTAAATAAGATCTAATTCTAATTAATTAATTTAATTTAATCAAGCGTTGTTGTATTTAATAATGGTACATGGTGGTTGTATGAATGACACTGTTATCATCCATCATATATAGTGTAAGACAAATCACAACTCTTACATCTATGTGCATGAAACCAAAATACAACTCACTCACTGACAACGAGATCTCAAGAAAAAATTATAGAACTTTTTCATTGTGAGACTTTTTATAATTCAAGGATGCAATTTTTTAAAAATCAGATTTTAAATAGTCAAAAATAACCATTGTCCATGATATATTTAAAAGCCATTGTTTGTTTATTAACATTCAATTTGTTCTAGAAAATCGAGTGATGCAATTTCTATAATTTCTTTTATAGCTCCCATCCTATGAATAAGCCGACTGCTTTCCTTGCCGGGAGAAATTTCTGCTAAATTTCATATACATTTACGAGGCGTAAAATACTTAATCGATTGAATTATTGATATTTTTCTATTATTTTACCTAATCATTTGCTGATATTCTTTGTATCTTTCGATTGATATACTTAATCATTTGCTGATAATATAGCTTTTGTTTTTGTACATAAGATTTTTTTTATTTTCATCTAAATGGAATAGAATTTTAAACAATGAATTTTGCTAATACCATAAGCTTTGGTATCGCTTACTTTGTATAGTAGTTTTTAGTCCCTTGTAAAGTAGTGTTGATCTAACGAGCTGAGTCATCAAATAGATTTAATTTGCACAACCATCTACCGGTATGTGACAACAATAATGTCTGTGACCAAATTACTTTTTATTTTAAAAAGACGCACACAAAAGATTGCCACATTTTAAAAATTTATTTTACACTGTATTACCATTTCATGTAATCATTAGCAAAATAACCATCTTCACTGATCTACACATCTAAGGTAATAATTAAAACTTCATTAGTTATTTCTTTATTTGTATGTTATTAAAACTATTATAATCATATTCCCGATTATTTCGATAATCCTAAACGTAAAAAAATGTTTACTATTACACTCTAGTTTTTATGTCAATTGTTTACACACAAAAATTCAATGAAAAAGCAATATTCATTAAACATATTATGGTTATGCACAAAAATGTACAAAAATATATTTCGATTGCAATAATATCATTGTTTCAGAGTATTATATTTCTCAAGTGTCAAAAATTAATACTCCCAACAAAATTGTTGCTAATCATGTAATAAATAACATGCTGATTTCATAAATATTGTTAAATTACCACAATTAAATATTTTGTGAAAACAATATTTTACATTATCTTTGCAGCGTAATATGTTTTATGTCAAATAATGCGTTGGGCTGTATTGTGTAATATTTTTACACCTTGTTGTCAATCATTATCCATAAAACTTTATCAGTCATTCCTCATAAAATGTTATCAATCATTTTTCATAAAACTTTAAAAATCATTCTTCATAAAACTTTATCAATCATTCTTCATAAAACTTGATCAATCATTCTCCATAAAATGTTATCAATCATTCCTCATAAAATGTTATCAATCATTCTTCATAAAACTTGATCAATCATTCTCCATAAAATGTTATCAATCATTCCTCATAAAATGTTATCAATCATTCTTCATAAAACTTTATCAATCATTCTCCATAAAATGTTATCAATCATTCCTCATAAGATATTTGGCAATTGATTTTTTTTTTTAATTAACTCCTCTATTTTAACTTCGCTTTTGTTCGTGGCTGACAGATAAAATCTTCGGACGGCTGTTTGCCTCACTTTGCCTCAACCTATTGAGCTGAAACTTGGCACATAGACTCATTACCGAGTACAACTTATTCTTTCCTATTTTCACCCTAACCTCCAACCCAAACCCCCTAAAATCTGGGTGTTTTTTTTTTGTGTTTTTCAATGAGGACATGCAGGAGATATGATGCCATTGATTTCACGAAAAAAATTTCCCGATACTTACGCTAAATGAGGTACTTATAATATAATATTGCAAGTGAGCAATACTATAAAAAGATGCATGTAAAAAATTTCTACGAAAAACTTTGTTCTGAGAGGTTGTTTGTCATCTCTTGTTAGATAAAGGCATAACCAGCGGCCTTAAAAAAAGGGTAATATTTAAGTAGAAATTATATACCACATTTTTCTTGTAATGAACAAGAGGCACAGGCGGCACTTTTAATACATTTGATGGCGGCCCACAAGACATTTCTTTCGGGCGGCGTCCATCCCTGTACACATCAACAGAAAGAGTGAGAGTGTGTGTTAGTTACATATTTAATACATGGGGGTGAATCTTATTCATCAACGTTCAGATGTCCTCAAAACTTAAGTTCGTCAATATGTGTTGCCTTCTTCATTAACAGGGAAATATTAGTTTATATCGTAATAAACGAAATCTGCAAGGCCGATAACAAGAAATTCTTCTAAATTCCTACATTTATCTCCCTTTATATGTCAGCTAATAATTTAGTTGAGTGGTTCAAAATCTTTCAAGCCAATGAGACCTTCTCAGAGTCAGTTTTTTTGTGGGAGCTCTCAAGGCTGGCATTATGTCTGATAAATTAAAATTGTAATGCCAAGGTGGATCGGAGTGTCTAAGTAAGGTGGACTGGAGTGTCTATGTGTGGTGGACTGGAATGTCTAGGTAAGGTGGACTGGAGCATCTAAGTATTTTGGACTGGAGTGTCTAGCTAAGTTGGACTGGAGTGTCTAGGTAAGGTGGACTGGAGTGCCTAAGTAAGGTGGATTGGAATGTCTAGGTATGGTGGACTGGAGTGTCTAAGTATGGTGGACTGGAGTGTCTAGGTAAGGTGGACTGGAGTGTCTAGATAAGGTGGATTGGAATGTCTAGGTATGGTGGACTGGAGCGTCTATGTATGGTGGACTGGAGTGTCTAGGTAAGGTGGACTGGAGTGTCTAAGTAAGGTGGATTGGAGTGTCTAGGTAAGATGGACTGGAGTGGCTAGGTAAGGTGGATTGGAGTGTCTAGGTATGGTGGACTGGAGCGTCTATGTATGGTGGACTGGAGTGTCTAGGTAAGATGGACTGGAGTGTCTAGGTAAGGTGGATTGGAGTGTCTAGGTATGATGGACTGGAGCGTCTATGTATGGTGGACTGGAGTGTCTAAGTAAGGTGGATTGGAGTGCCTAGGTATGGTGGACTGGAGTGTCTAGGTAAGGTGGACTGGAGTGTCTAAGTAAGATGGATTGGAGTGTCTAGGTAAGATGGACTGGAGTGTCTAGGTAAGGTGGATTGGAGTGTCTAGGTATGGTGGACTGGAGCGTCTATGTATGGTGGACTGGAGTGTCTAGGTAAGATGGACTGGAGTGTCTAGGTAAGATGGACTGGAGTGCCTAAGTAAGGTGTATTGGAATGTCTACGTATGGTGGACTGGAGTGCCTAAGTAAGGTGGATTGGAATGTCTAGGTATGGTGGACTGGAGTGCCTAAGTAAGGTGGATTGGAATGTCTAGGTATGGTGGACTGGAGTGCCTAAGTAAGGTGGATTGGAATGTCTAGGTATGGTGGACTGGAGTGCCTAAGTAAGGTGGATTGGAATGTCTAGGTATGGTGGACTGGAGTGCCTAAGTAAGGTGGATTGGAATGTCTAGGTATGGTGGACTGGAGTGCCTAAGTAAGGTGGATTGGAATGTCTAGGTATGGTGGACTGGAGTGCCTAAGTAAGGTGGATTGGAATGTCTAGGTATGGTGGACTGGAGTGCCTAAGTAAGGTGGATTGGAATGTCTAGGTATGGTGGACTGGAGTGCCTAAGTAAGGTGGATTGGAATGTCTAGGTATGGTGGACTGGAGTGCCTAAGTAAGGTGGATTGGAATGTCTAGGTATGGTGGACTGGAGTGCCTAAATAAGGTGGATTGGAATGTCTAGGTATGGTGGACTGGAGTGCCTAAGTAAGGTGGATTGGAATGTCTAGGTAAGGTGGACTGGAGTGCCTAAGTAAGGTGGATTGGAATGTCTAGCTAAGGTGGACTGGAGTATCTAGGTAAGGTGGACTGGAGTGCCTAGCTAAGGTGGACTGGAGTGTCTAGTTAAGTTGGACTGGAGTGTCTAGGTAAGGTGGATTGGAATGTCTAGGTAAGGTGGACTGGAATGTCTAGGTAAGGTGGATTGGAATGTCTAGGTATGGTGGACTGGAGTGTCTAGGTAAGGTGGACTGGAGTGTCTAGATAAGTTGGACTGGAGTGTCTAGGTAAGGTGGATTGGAATGTCTATGTATGGTGGACTGGAGCGTCTTTGTATGGTGGACTGGAGTGTCTAGCTAAGATGGACTGGAGTGTCTAGGTAAGGTGGACTGGAATGTCTAGCTAAGTTGGACTGGAGCGTCTAGGTAAGGTGGACTGGAGTGTCTAGGTAAGGTGGACTGGAATGTCTAGCTAAGTTGGACTGGAGCGTCTAGGTAAGGTGGACTGGAGCGTCTAGGTAAGGTGGACTGGAATGTTTAAGTATGATTGGCTAAAATTTTTAAGAGAGATTAAATACCCATATTTTATTGTAATGAACAAATTATTCCGACGGATCTAATATCACCCGACATGGCATCCCACTGCGATTTTTAGAACTATGAACAGAATTGGGAACCTTTGATTTAGAATTCAGTGGTCGACAAACTCATCAGTCAAAAGAGCCAAAATCAGTAGCAGGATCATTAAAATTCTTTCGAGAGCCAAATTTCTTTCAAGAACGTGTCAAGAGCCATGTTTTACGGAGACAAAACCGATTTGTGGCCGACTGGTCGAGCCGCACTCAGGTCGCTAAAGAGCCGCATGCGGCTCGCGAGCCGTTATTTGCCTTCCACTGGCTCACATCAAAAATAGAACTAGAATAGACGTCACAATTTATAACAATTAAATTAGTAATAATATTTTGAAACACATTTAACAGCCAACATTTTTAAACCAAATTGACATGACTAAGCAGGGACGGTATAAACATTGATGGCAAATTGAAATTGCTATATCACTACATCTGTAATGATTATAAAAATTATCATCTTGTATAATAAATGTGGACAAAGTCATGCAAAGAAATAAATCATCAATCTTTGTAACAGATCAAATCTATTTACATCACAGCTATGAATAAAGATTATGTAAAACGAAACAAATCTTCTCGAATATAAGAGGTCAAATAACAGAATAAAGCACTGCAAGATTCATATAGATAATTTTGTACACTGAAATGTTGAGTGTTTCAAATTGGAGAAATGTAAGGCTTGCGTCTCTGACTAGATAAAGGCACAAACAATATCTCTTCAATTTAAGTAAATTGTTGCACTGAGTACTACAGAAAAGAAACAATTCTTTTCTGATATCTGATGATGGTCATGATACAAGAGGATACACTAGTATTACTTCGATGTGAAGAAGGGCAGAGCATGGATGGTACAGGACCGTAGATTGTTAAGTCTGACGTGGATGGAACAGGACCGTAGATTGTTAAGTCTGACGTGGATGGAACAGGACAGTAGATTGTTAATTCTGACGTGGATGGAACAGGACCGTAGAGTTTTGCCTCAGGTTTTTATGCTGAAGGGAGATGGCATGTCAAGTCTTGAGACGTTATTAAATGAAGGCAGATTCCTCATTCTGATGTGGATGCGACAACGACGCGTTGTTAAGTCTTGTGTGGATACTGCCGTATGACATAGTGCTGAGTCTGTTACGGATGCCACATGTATGGTGAGCCTTGAGTGGTTCAATACAGCAGGATGTTGAGTCTGCAATGGATGCTAAAATATGACATATTTTTTTAGTCTTGCATGGATGCTGCATGACGGCAGGTTAGTGAGTTTAGTGTGGATGCTACAGGGATGGCAGAATGTTGAGTCTGCTATTGATGCCACACTAATGGGATGTTGATAAGCATGGCAAGGATGCTACAGGGATTGCAGAATGTTGAGTCTGGTATTGATGCCACACTAATGGGATGTTGATAAGCATGGCAAGGATGCTACAGGGATGGCAGAATGTTGCGTCTGGTATTGATGCCACACTAATGGGATGTTGATAAGCATGGCAAGGATGCTACAGGGATTGCAGAATGTTGAGTCTGGTATTGATGCCACACTAATGGGATGTTGATAAGCATGGCAAGGATGCTACAGGGATGGCAGAATGTTGAGTCTGGTATTGATGCCACACTACGGGATGTTGATAAGCATGGCAAGGATGCTACAGGGGTTGCATAATGTTGAGTCTGGTATTGATGCCACACTAATGGGATGTTGATAAGCATGGCAAGGATGCTACAGGACGGAAATTTTAAGGTGCAAACACTGGGGCTTCAATAATTTCATAATCGTAATTTAATTGATGAAATGACAGAAGCATGTCGAGTCGACAAGATGGCAGATTGGTGGAGTTTCAGGCTTAGGCGACAGGAATGTTCTTTGGGGCAGCGTAGTGTGTGAAGGTGACAGGAAGGTTCGTTGGGGTGGCGTAGTTCGTTGGGGTGGCGTAGTTCGTTGGGGTGGCGTAGTTCGTTGGGGTGGCGTAGTTCGTTGGGGTGGCGTAGTTCGTTGGGGTGGCGTAGTTCGTTGGGCTGGCGTAGTTCGTTGGGGTGGCGTAGTTCGTTGGGGTGGCGTAGTTCGTTGGGGTGGTGTAGTTCGTTGGGGTGGCGTAGTTCGTTGGGGTGGCGTAGTTCGTTGGGGTGGCGTAGTTCGTTGGGGTGGCGTAGTTTTGAGCATGGAGAACCGAACGTAAAACGGCATGGAGATGACAGGAGGGTGCAGTCTTTAACTTTAATGTTGACACAACAGGATGTCGTGATCTCATGAGCAGTTGACTAGATAACAATGTGATCAGTCTTGTGGTAATGTTTTCGAATGTTTTGGAAACTAATCTGAAGGTTGAATGAGACTCACGTGATATTGTGGCACAGGCCAAGTGATGATTTGTAAAACAAAGATCACTGCCGGTCTATCAACATTGAAGTAACGTTCCATCGAATGCCCACGGCGTAAATTATTTCATCTGATACAGGCGGTCGAGGGTAAATTTATTTTAATGACTAGCATGTTACTGACCAGGAGCTTCTCTGGGTTGTCTGAACCCTGAAGTCAGGTTGAATTTTTATAGAATCAGTTCTAAATTCAAATTTTTAGATGTTATTGTCTTTCTTTGTTTTGAAGTTTTTTAAAGTCTGTTGATAAAGTCTGTCTAAAACATAATCTCGTTAGCTCACGCCTCTATGTCTGATGCATCATCATAGGAGCTCACGCCGTGCTAATATATACGAATAAGACAGCATAAAAGGAGCACAGGTACTGTGAGTAACTGCACGCCAGACCAGTTTGGCCTAAGTGAAATCATCACTCCTCATATTATTTTATAACTTTTTAACAACAATTTAACTTGTAAGAAAAATACACTATTGGCTTTTTTCAAACTATCTCCGTTTAAAATTTCAATTTTTAGGAGGATGTAAGCAAATTAGACCTAGTGGGTCATCCAATGTTTAAAAATATGTTTATTTATTGAAAAAATCCAATGGAGGTGGATGTCAGGCAAAGATGACTGTAGAGAAGTTTATGAAAGAATATAGACGTCAGAACTGAGTGGCCATGTTGTAGAAATTGTCAAAATTTATAAGAAGATAGACGTCAGAAATGAGTGGCCATGTTGTAGAAATTGTCAAATTTGAAAGAAGATAGACGTCAGAACTGAGTGGCCATGTTGTAGAATATGTCAGATCTAAACTGTCGGAAACAAAGATTTGAGAGAATGTTATGAATTGGATGCCATAACTGAGATGTTATACATTAGAGAAAAATCATTTAAGCATTGGCCACTTGACCGGGTTCTTGCTACACTTCCAGATGACATGGTTTATTAGGTGACTCATTCCGGTTATAACATGATTATACGTATATTATAGGCCTCGCCAGCCTTAGCTATAGTGAATCAACTAAATACGCCATCGCAAATCAGGATCCATTTACCTCTATTCAATCAACTTCATGCACCATCACAGTCAGCACCCATTTATCTCTAGTCAATCAACTCCATGCACCATCAGAGTCAGCCCCCATTTATCTCTAGTCAATCAACTCCATGCACCATCAGAGTCAGCACCCATTTATCTCTAGTCAATCAACTCCATGCACCATCAGAGTCAGCCCCCATTTATCTCTAGTCATTCACTTCCAGCACCATCTTAATAATCACCCACTTATCTCTAACAAATCAAAACTCTTGCATTTCTAGTGTTTCGCGGAGATTTCCTGTTAAATCATTCCTGTCTCTATACGCGCTGCAAAACCTTCTGTAGATTCCAATGCCTCTGTATATATATATATGGATTACAAACGGCATTTAACGGCGTGACTACAATAACTATCCAAGCATATGTGCTAGGACTTACTTCATATTCACTAAATAGCGATACAATGCCGAAGATGAAAACGGGGCAAAAACTAATGAAATGGGACACAGCGACTGCAACAAGCTGTCGACGGACTCTCGTGTCATCTCGACGTCTCCTAGCACTCCTATAAGCTTTACGACACCTTGAATGAAGAAATATGGTCAGCTGACCTGAGATTATTAAAAGAAAAATTAAAGAATTTAAAACAAGAAAAACTCCTGTAGAATAAGCCCCCCCCCCTTGCTTGTTGGTGTCGCGTGGTGAATGGTAACGCCTAACATAACGCGTTAGTGGAATGGAGCTGCCACTGTTCGGACCAGTGAGGAACTAAAGATATCATCAAACTAACGAGCCATGTCGCGGCCAAAGTCGCCATCAATAATTTTTTGGTTAAAAAGTGTCGACCTAAAGGATAACGGATAATTCAATACCTGTCCAAAGTAATCCAGCAGACGGTTATGTTGGATAAAAGAAAGGAAAATGTTGCAAGAAACCCGGCAGCGGCACAGCGAGGGCTATGACGCCAGTCTACGTCATGCAAGGCATAGCTGTGTCGGTAGTATACATCGGCAATAGCAATGATGAGCAGGTATGCGCCCATGAGCAAGTCCGCTAGGCAGAGGCTGCTCGTTAAAATGCCTAAGTTCTTCATAAAATTTACAGAATCCAAAAAGAGTCTATACATTAACACAATCACATTGCTAGAAATTGAACAAAATGGCCACCAGCCATAAAAAGTACGTTTTGATAGAGCCAACCAGGAGGTCGTCACAGGAGAAGATCATATCAGTAGGTGCCTGGCACACCTTTTCAGGTATACCTGGCCCTATAAGATGTGGACAGCATAAAATGGGACTGTCTGTAAAAAATGAATCTTGTACCTGCAGATGACGGAGCTCTTTGACGGCATCTGATTCGTCAAAAGATGTTCCTTCTATATTTAAATAATTTAAGATTTTTATGCTGTGCAAAAAATTAAAAATTTTGAATTCTGGTGTTTTTTTAAGTTCAGATATTTTAGTGAATGTGTTATGTTTTCATTGTTTTTATTTCCAAACAAGTAACATAAACATATATATACATAAATACACGTTCTCAATCAGGTGCTGACTTTCTGCTTGGGTCCGGAACACGGTTCATAAACACACCCACTCTGTGTAGTCTCTCTGCGCATGCGCGCTATTTCCTTGGATGGCTATCGGTACGGTCCAGTCCGCTTGTCCACCATAACACCTCCCCGAACAATTACAAGTCCAGTAACATTGGTGCTCGACGTTGTCTTTGAGATCTTCTGGGTAAGACATAGTCTGAAGGTCCTGGATGTCGAGGGTTAATCTTCTTCTTAGGTGGACTTGGAGTTGCTGGATGTGTAGACGGTTGATGACTCAGGGCTGCCTGAGCTGTTGGATAAAGACTTCCTGTCATTATATCCAAACCTGGTTCTGAATCTTCTTCTGCTCCATACCTTGGGCGAAGTTGGTCTAAATGTCTCTTCCAAATGGGACCATTTGGATAAATCTTTACCTTGAAGAGACGTGGACCCATAACTTGGATGATTGTACCGGGAGCCCATCGTGGTTTAGAGTCTGTTGCTGTTCCATATACTCTGACGTAACATGGATCTCCCCGGTTAAATGATCGACTAGGACTTCTGTTTGTCCCACTGCGGACGGCTATTTCTTTAAGATGTTGTCCCTGTGCTCGATGAGCAGGTGAGGGAACTAGAGTATCAATAAGTGTTCTTATTTGCCGATTGTTCCGCAGTTGGCTTGGTTCACGTGCTTTAATCAATGAGTTTTGATTAGCAATGTGATTTGTCCTTGTTTGAAACAGTGCGTCTATTGAAATCTTAAGGTTCTTTATTGCAGTTCTGCCCAACAAGTTTAAGCTTTGGTTTTTCACTACAACAAATGACAAATTTGTAGTTATTTCCCCTGCTTTAGCCTTTATCTGCACACTTCCCAAAACATTAAGTAGGTCACCCGACGCTGACTCGTACTTGACCGCTACTGGGCTCAATGTGGGTTGTCCCAGCTTTCGCCAAACATATTCCGACATAAAATTTTCTCCGGCTCCAGTGTCAATTTCAAATGCAAACCTCTTTCCACCTAAAATGGGTTCTTGAAACGCGGGATAGTTTTTATTTGATTCTGCCTTCTTATTCTTTTTAGATGAATCGGTTTCTGGTTTGGAGCATTCTCTTTCTTATTTAGACAAACTCTTTCGAGATGTCCTCTCTTGTGGCAAAAGCGGCAGATCACGTCTTTGTATCTGCAGACATTTCCTTTATGGCCTCTTACTCCACACCTGCCACAAGTTCCACTCGGAAAATCTTGTCTCTGAGATGGAGAAAATTTCTCTGCTGTCTGATGTTGCTTCTTTCTTTGTGACTGAATTTTATTGATAGGCGTTTCTTCATGTACTGTTTCTTTGGCACATTTCGCTGCCTCCTCTGTTTCAACAGCTATTTCAACTGCCTTGTTGAATGACAGTTCAGTGTCCTTCATCCGAAACAAAATTTTCAATACAGCCTCGTTCTTTACAGAGCACATGAATCTTGTTCGTAAAGCTTCATCTAGAGGATTTTTGATATTACTAAACTCACAAGTGGCTGCATCCTGTCGGATCCTAGCTGCCAATTCTTTGATTGTTTCCCCCGGTTTTCTACTTGCATCAGACCAAAATTTGAACCTTTCTCTGATTACAAATTTGGTTTGATATTACTAAACTCACAAGTGGCTGCATCCTGTCGGATCCTAGCTGCCAATTCTTTGATTGTTTCCCCCGGTTTTCTACTTGCATCAGACCAAAATTTGAACCTTTCTCTGATTACAAATTTGGTGGGGTCAAATTGATCCATCATTATTCTATATATTTCTTCTATGTTCAAGTCATTTAAATTTTGTGGTGGTTCTTTTTGTTGTACGAGGGTTGACAACATTTTATGCAGCTCTGGCGTCTGGCTTGTTAAAAAAATGTGTGCCTGTCTTTCCTTTGGCACATTATTTGCCAACACGAAGGTCACATATCTAGCGTAGTAGTCTGTGAACGTTTCCTCGTTACTATTGAAATGTGTAAACTTCATATTCGTAGCCGTATTACCTGTGGCTAGTTTCAAAAGTAGCTCGTTCTGTTGTATGAGCTTCTGGATAATGTCAGCTTGGGTCAGAGTTGACTCCATTGTGTATTTACCTCCTCTGTTCCGTGAACTCACTGGTGCGTATCAAACTATGACTCGGTTGTACTGAGTTGTACTGAGTTTTGTATTGAGTTAATACTTGCCATCATACTGTGTTGTTGATGCTGATCGATACCACTGTGATGTTTATACTGGCCACCATTTTGTTATGTTTTCATTGTTTTTATTTCCAAACAAGTAACATAAACATATATATACATAAATACACGTTCTCAATCAGGTGCTGACTTTCTGCTTGCGTCCGGAACACGGTTCATAAACACACCCACTCTGTGTAGTCTCTCTGCGCATGCGCGCTATTTCCTTGGATGGCTATCGGTGCGGTCCAGTCCGCTTGTCCACCATAACAGAATGAAACAAATATTCAAATAATTATATCTTAAGAAATGAAAGGCCTGTATAAGAAATATCCAAAGACATTATCTTTTGTGATGTGATGCATCTGTAGTCTAAAAAAATAAGTTCCAAATTGTGTGATATGTTAAGAAATTGTAATTTGTTAAACATTGAGATGTCCCCTGTCCTGCGTAGTTTCTTCAGCTTGTTAAAGCTAAGATCTAATGTGTATGCGTCGGTCGTAAAGTTATGACTAAAAATTGTGTTCAAATCGTGTAGGGCACAGGAGGATGCGTGTAATTCTAGTAAGTTTCCGAATGTCAATGGCTTTTCTACTGAAGTTAAATTCAGGCCCGTCAAAATTAAAAATTTAGTTGTGATTGGAAATATGTCCAACGATTTAATTACTGTATTGACATCAGATGCCACAACCCCGCCACCGTAGCAGATAAATCCTGTCGGACATGTCATCTGACAAGCTGTCATACCACAACCTGTCATGTCACGCCCTGTCATGTTACACCCTGTCACGTTATCTCCACACTCTAACGAACAGAACATTTCATCCCTCCCATTATAACATTGCGAGCGACCATCGCAAACGTATGTATATGGTAAAAATTCTTCCCCAGTACACAGGAACAATAACGACTCCTGAAGTTCAAATGATAGAATGTCTTCCTTGTTATAAATGTACTTGGGTTTAGCGAGAGCTAGTTTTGTATTATCCATTGGGCCATCCGTTCCGCTGCAATCCTCACCGCTCGACTTGCATCCACAAACGCCTGCAGGTTTGGTGTTATCCATCAAATTGCATCCATTCACAGCATTTGATTTTGTTTTATCAACAGTGTCATTTATTTCTGCACAGTTTTCTCCCGTTGACTTGCATCCATTCTCCAATGTCAAGGTCAGACTGGGAAAAGCTGTGGGAAGGTCACAAACAAAATGACAAAACATACATACATACATACATACATACATACATACATACATACATACATACATACATACATACATACATACATACATACATACATACATACATAGATACAAACATACATACATACATACATACATACATACATACATACATACATACATACATACAATACCCCTATATTTTAAACCATACTTCCAACCCCTATACTTTAAACCATACTCCACACCCCTAAATTTTAAACCATACTTTACACACCCCTATACGTTAAACCATATTTCACACACCCCTATATTTTAAACCATTCTCCACACACTTATAATTTAAACCATATTTCCCAGCCCCTATACTTAAAACCACATTTCACACACCCCTATACTTTAAACCATATTTCCCAGCCCCTATACTTTAAACCATATTTCCAGCACCCCTATACTTTAAACCACATGTACAGCACCTCTCCATACTATAAAATCCTTTAAAGTCTTAAATGATATTCTGGATTACCCGATTCCCTAAAACTATCCACCGCACCACCAAGGAATGGTGGGCATCCCTAGTTAACAATTCCTTCATCAATTGTTCTTCAAATTTTATACCCATGTGGAGGGAGGGTTGGAAAATGAGCAAAATCATTTTTTTAACCATTCATCTAAATCGATTGAACGTTATTTTTTTATAATCAAATTTTAGGATTAAAAAGAACGAGAAAGGCAGAGACGGGGCGACGACTTGCTGATGGGCTCTGTGATCCTACGTCCATTTGCTCAAGGCAAGCAATATCCAGTCTATTCTCATTGAAAAAGAAGGGAGGCCAACGCCTCCACAGATGTGCCTTATAAGGCTATGCTTTATCTACCAACAAGCAATGTCTTTTCTCTTCTCACTTGAAAAGGAGTGACCCCCAACTGCTCTACAGCTGTGCCGTATAAGACAATTCTTTCGCATACCTGCATGCAAGCAAGGCTGAGTTTGGAAAACATAATCATATACTCCTTAGGGACCTTGACAGTACCTAGTATGAATGAATGCCATGTTCTCTTATAAATACTAAGTCTCTATCTCTTTTTACAAATACATTATATAACTAATTACCATGTCTCTATCTCTTTTTACAAATACCTTATCTTATGGCCCATAAAGTCTTGGACATTTTGCCATAGGTTGCATTGAGACATCTTCTGGTCCATACATCCTTAGTCATTTTGCCATAGGTTGCACTGAGACATCTTCTGGTCCATACATCCTTAGACATTGTGCCATAAGTTGCACTGATACATCCGCTGGTCCATACATTTTTATGCCTAGTTCACACGATGAAATTCTCGCCAAATTTTCGTTCATACATTTGATGCGATTTTCTAAATTTCCCCTTATGAACCCAAGGGTCTTTGTTTCAATATCAACGCGGAACAATAATGGTGATGTATTTTCCCCTTCTTAGAAGTAAAATAAATAATTATGTTTGATGGCTTTTTAAGTTGTTTAGGAAAAAAATTAGCTTTGTATTTTTAACAGTTAATGTTTTTACTTCTTTTTTTCTTTCCAAAACATTACTTTTATTAAATTTATAACGTAATTAAAAACTTTACCTTTAAATATAATTTTAATAAGAACATAACATTAAGTCAATCAGTGCAGCGAAACTACATTGCCAAATAGCATTCACTCACGCACTTATCACTCATCCAAATGAGAACAAACCATATGCACAGCAAAAAAAATGTGTCTTTGCGTACGTAGAGGTCGACAATCCCGTGGACGATTGCTTTAATGTTTAATAAAATATTTGGGGGTAGGCTCGATACCTTCATTTGTCCCAGGCCGCAAAGGATACTCCTCTCAGAATAAAGGAATGAATTTGATAAATAAGTAACCTTCTCAGGTAAACATCAGTCGGGTTTAAAAAAATAGGGTGTCTACATTTTAACATGGATGACAATATCTTTAAATCCCATTATAGTCGTAAAAAAGTGGTGTTAAATTTTCTATTTAAAAATAAACATATGTTTACCAATTAATAAAATCAATGGCGTGGACAAACATGCATAAATTTACATAATTTTATTCATTAATATCAAAACCCCATAATTTTACCCTCGTGAAAATTTAAACGTAAAAATATAGCCATTTTTTGTTGCTTACATCTCATGGGCTTGAACAAAGTTGGGTTAATATTTTATTTTTAAAAAAATGAATATATATTTGTTTTTACATTGCGAAAGGTAAAGTGGGTGTCTGTTTTTAATAGTTTAATAACATTTCTTTATTTTAACAAAAAAAAATCAACACCACTAATTGCTGTTATAGACGTGAAAGCTGTTCAAAGATTGTTCTTGAGATAAAATAATTTTTTGTTCTACGATTTTCTGATGATACAGTAGAAAAAGGGGTAAATGTTTGGTTAACAAATAAACTTATAAAAATACCAAATTTAATTAAATAAAATATATTTAAAATGGTATATAGAGTTTTTGTTGTAAATCTAAGAGTATGTTTTTACAATTTTAAGAGAGAAAAAATTATAGTTCTGGATTACGAAAAGTGTTAGGGTTGGCCCAACATTTAACACATCGATAACACAATACACCTTAAGTATTACTGTAGCGTAAGATATCGGCATCCAATGATCTCCTTTTGGTGACAATGAGGATTTAATTAGTGATCAAACAGACACTTTACTTTGAGTTCATGTTTAGAGTAAAACAAATTTTAGTTCAGGGGTGCGAAAATGTGTAGGGTGGGCGTATAACTTGGGGCAGAAAAATACTGTCTTGTCGAAACTCAATAATGTTAGAAACGTAAACATCATTACATAGATATATTTTTTTTTAAAATTAAAATTGCAATGACTTTCTCAAATAGCAGGTAGAAATTATCGCAAAGGGCCAACCATTATTGTTCCGATCACATAGGGCAGATATTCTAGTATATAATCCTCTTGTTCCACAATGTCTAATAATCCTGTTCCATAGATTGTGTTGTAAACGTGTTTCGCTGTCGATATTAATAAAGAAAACATGTTGCTATAGTTGTAGTTGATGACATTGTTAAACTTATTGCTAGTAGAGACTTTAGTAGTTTTGATGTCAAGACAATTATATATTTTTAGACGTACCTCACAATCCGTCTCATTATCTGAACTTAAATGAACCATTTGATAGAAATGTTAGGACTGAGCCTTTTCTTAGTTGTGTTATGATACGGTGGTGAACAAGTGAGAAAAGTGGTGTACAGTTCATGATTCATCGGCATTCTTGAACTTGAGTCAACTTGGTTTGTAGACTCAGGAGTAATAAGTCAGATGTGTTGCAAGAAATGTGAATTTAACCAGTTGTCTAACTTGGTAGAGCCTCAAAAATAGGAATCTCTCTGACAGATAGTAAATAATGATAATTTATCATCCTCTGTGATAAATTATAGTTTATTCCTGAAAATTTTTCAAAACTATGATTGATTTAAATTGATTTTGTTTTTGTATCAATCAACACACGTAATCTACGACATACCTACGCACAATCAACACACACAATCTAAGCGCAATCTACACACAATCAACACACAATGTAAGCGCAATCTACGCGCAATGTACGTGAGATCTACACGCAATATACGCGCAATATACTAGCAAAACTATGTGCAATCCAAACCCAACTACTCTCAATCTACACGCAGTCTACACGCCATCTACTCGCAATCTACGTGCATATATAGGTGCAATATACGCGCCAACTAAACGAAATCTACGCGCAATTTACGCGCTATCAACTCGCAATCTACGTGAAACACACATAATGTAAGCTCAATTTTCGCACAAACTATGCGCAATCTACGCGAAAAATAGTTGCAATATAAGCGATACTAACATACACAATCTACACATTATGTACCCGCAAGATACGTGGATTATACTTAAAATGTACGCGCAATCTACACGCAATAATAGCGCAATTTACGCACAGTCAAAAAGCAATAAATGCGCAATATACGCACAAGATACGCGCATTCTACGCGCAATAAGTTTCGCAATACATGTGCAATCTAATAGCAATCTACGCGACATATATGCGCTATCAACACGCAATATACGCACAGTATACGCGCAATATACACGCAATCTATGCGCAAAATACGCGCAATTTAAGTTTCGCAATACATGTGCAATCTAATAGCAATCTACGCGACATATATGCGCTATCAACACGCAATATACGCACAGTATACGCGCAATATACACGCAATCTATGCGCAAAATACGCACAATTTATGCGCATTCTACGCGAAATTTACGCGCAATGTACGTGCAATAAACGCACAATTTATGCGCATTTAATGCGCAAACTACGCGCAATAGGTGCGCATTATACGCACAATCTACGCGCAATCTAATAGAATTCTAAGCGCAATCTACGCGCAATATACGCACAATTAACATACACAATCTACACACTATCTATGCGTAAGATACACGCAAGATACGCGCAATCTACACCCAACTACTCTTAATCTACACGCAATCTACACACAATCTACGCGCCATCTACGCGCAATCTACTCGCAAACAACTCGCAATATATGTGAAATATATTGGCCGACCAAACGCATCTACGTGCAATTTACGCACAATATCCGTGCAATCTATATGCAATATAAGGCCATTCTATGCGCATCATTACGCGAATTCCACGCGCAATTAACGCGCAATCTATACGCAAACTACGAACAATCGATGTGCAATATACGCGAAACAACACACTTTATCTACTTGCAATATACAAGCAATTTAAGAGCAATCTAGGTGCAATCTACGTGAAATATACGCGCATAAAACGCGCAATTAACACGCACTATCTACGCGCAAGATACGGGCAATATATGTCCGATGTGCGCGCAATCAACACTCAATCAACACACAATATATGCACATTATATGAGCAATCTACGCGTAATCTACGCAATATATACGATTGATGGACGCGCAATCTACGCAATATACACGAGCGATGGACGCACACTCTACGCGCACTATCCGCGAAATATCGCACTATTAAGCGCAATATATGCACTATATACGCGCATTCTACGCGCAATTATTGCACTATCATCGACCAATATAGACGCAAACTACTTGCAATAGACGCGCATTATACGCGCAATAAACTCACTCAATTTAAGCAAAATCAACAGTAACAATCTACGCGCAATTAATGAGCAGTATACGCACATTTAACACACACAACTTATGCACTATTTAAGCGCAAGATACGCGCATTCTACGAGCAATATATAAGAGTAATCTCAACGCAATCTTCGTGCATTCTACGCGCAATATATAAGCGTAATCTCAACGCAATCTACGCGCATTCTACGCGAAATCTCGTGCAATCAACAGACACAAAATAAGCGCAATCTACACGCCATATTTGAGCAATCTCTAAGCATTATACGCGCAACTTACGTGCAATCTATGCACACAATCTAAGCCCTATCTACGCAAAAGATACGGCAATATAAGCGTAATCTAAGCGTAATATCCACGCGATAAATGTGCAAAATATGCACAATATACGCGAAATATATGCACAATCTACGCGCAATCAACACATGCAATGTACACCAAAATCAACACACATACTCTATGTTTAATCTACTCGCTATCTACGCCCACTCTAACACCGCAATCTACGCGCAATCTACTTGCAATATACACACACAATATACGCATTATATGCGTGAAAACTTCTCGCAAACTATGTGCAATATACGCGCAATCTACGCGCAATCAACACACGCAATCTATGCAAAATCAACACACACAATCTACGCAATATCTACGAGCGATAGACGCCCAATGTACTAGACTATGTACGTGAAAGAAACGAGCAATATATGCCCAATAAACGTGCATTCTATGCGCAATCTTTGCACAATCTTTGCAAAATCTACGCGCAATATACGCACATTAAATGCGCAATCTACGCACAAACTATGCGTAATATACGCGCCATTTACACGCCATCATCACACACAATCTATGCAATATCTAAGAGCGATAGACGCGCAATCTACGCACAATCTACGCGCAATCTACGCGCAATCTACGCGCACTCATCTCTCAATCTAGGCGCCATATTTGCGCAATCTACGAGCAATCTACGCGCAACAAATGGGCAATCTACGCACACAATATAAACCATATCTACGCGAAAGATACGTGCAATATACGGGTAATCTGCGCGTAATATCTGTGCGATTTACGCGCATTCGACGCGTAATATACGCACAACATACGCGAAATATACGCGCCATATCTGCGCAAATACTCGCAATTTACGCCAGGTCAACGCGAAATCTACGTGCAATCTAAGAGCAATATACGCGCATTCTTCGTGTAATATATGTGCAATATACGCGCAATTTACGCGAAACATGTACGCAAAATACGTAGAATCTACGCGCAGTCTAAGCGCTATATACAAGCAATCTTTGCACAATATATGCGTGATATACGCTTAATCAACGCATACAATCTACGCGAATTATACGCCCAATCTGCTGTTCCTAAATTTTCCCACATATTCCTACACTTCCCTACAATTTCCTACACTTCTCTTCATCTTTTTACACTTCCCTACAACTTCCTACATTTTCAAATATTTCCCTACTAATTCCTACGCTTAACTACAACTTTCTTTTTTACCCACACATCTTACTACGCTTTCCGACATCTTCCTACATTCCCCTAAAAAATTCCTACACTTCCCTACAATTTCCAATTCATTGTAGCTAATAATGGTTTATTCAAAAACATTCTAGATAATTATATTTTATTCTAGATAATTCTTTTTCTAGTTAATTCTAGCTCATTCTAGCAAAACCTAACTCATTCTAGCTCAATCAAGCATACAGTTGCTCATTCAAACACACACTAGCTCACTGAAACATACAATAGCTTATTCGAATTCATTATAGCTAATAATGGTTTGATTCAAATACATTCTAGATAATTCAATTTTAGTCTAGATAATTCTTTTTTCTAGTTAATTCAAGCTCATTCTAGCTCATTCTAGTGCACATTAACTCTTTTAAAGACACGCTAGCTTATTCCAATTCATTTTAAGTACACATTCTAGATCATTCTATTTTATTCGAGCATATTCTAATTCATTTTTGCTCATACACGCAACCTACGCGCAATAAAAGTACGCAATCTACGTGCAATACACGCGCAAATAACACGCACAATCTACGCACTATCTATGCACAATCTACGCATAAGATACGCGCAATCTTCCCGAAATATACGCGCAATATACGTGAAATCAAGACGCAATCTTCGCGCAATCTACAATCATTCTATGCGCAATCTACGCGCAATATATCCGCAATATACGCGCATTCAACACACATAACTCACGCCCAATATATGCGCAATCTGCGCGCAAATTACACGCTATCTACGCGCAATCTACGTGCAATCTGCGAGCAATCTACGTGCAATCTACGCGAAAAATACGCAAAATCTACGCGTAGTGAATTTCGATTTTATTAACTTAGCAATCGTGAATTGTGATCTTTGAACTTAGAAATAGTCAATTGTGATCTTTGACCTTACCAAAAGTGAACTGTGATCTATAAATTTATCAAGAGTGAGCTGCGATGTTTGAACATAGCAATAGTGAACTGTAATCTTTGTATTATCGGTGAACTGTGATCTTTGAACTTATAGGCGTGACCTGGGATTTTTTTAACCTAGCAGAGTGAGTTGTGATCTTTGAACTTCGCAATAGTGAACTGTGATCTTTGAACTTAGCAATAGTGAGCTGTGTTCTTTGAAATTAACAGTAATGAACTATGCTTTAACTAAACAATAGAGAACTGTTGAACTTGGAAATATTGACCTGTGTAATCTTTTTATACTCGTTTTATAGCCATTTTAATTGTTTCTATAGTATAGTGTAACGGACAATGTTTTCACATGAAAACAGAGAGGTAGCATGAGTGAACAAATAATGGTGTTGACCATGTTTTTGTCCACGAGGACAATGAATTGTATTTTGAGATACAAATGTGAGCTCCACGTTTTTGGAGAGTAAAATTATGTTTTTGTCAGAGCGGTTGTTTTGCACGCTTTGCTGGTAATAAAGTATGAGTTGACTGAGATAGTGAGAGCTGAGCGCAGAGCAGTAGAGTCAGTAGCGTGAGAGCTGTGTGATTAGACAGTTGACAGTTTAGTGTGAGGACGTGTCTTTCTTAATGATGGAATACTATAGATATATATGTGAAATTACATTCATGCAAGGATTATTTATTAATATTATCAATATAAAGTGTGTTCAATAAAGTACTGTAAGTTTAACCAGGATTCAGTATTCTTATTTGCGTGCCCGGATTATAAGTGGAAGAATGAAGAAGCCTTAGTCGGCATCCTGAAATATCAACATAACATAAGTAACCATACTACTGACATAACCCACAGCATAAGAAATAAGCTCCCACGCCATGTCAGAGTAGGTGTGTTACAAATGGTGTCAGAAGCGGTGTAACGACGATGCGTTACAAATATTGTAAAGAAGTGTCAGAAATGTGTTACAGAACATTGAGTAACAATGATATATTTTAAAATTCGAGCGGAAGAATACAGCGAACGACATTACGACCGTGTATTAATCAAGTCCGAGACGAGTTCACTACACACAGAGTTAGCCGATAATTGAGGTCAGTCACGGGAGTTCAGAGTTCAGTCAACTGGTACACGGCAACTAGCAGCATAAGGAAAATTTTCAAGTTATTTACAACTGTAGCAAAGATTTACTGTAAGCCTACATATTACAAGACCAACAGAAGTAGAAGTCTGACGTTATTACAGATGAGATGTGTGTATCAAGACATCGAAAGTAAGATTTCCCCAGCATAATCTTCACTTTATACAAGCCGCACAAAGCCTAGTGCGCATTTCAAGTAAAGTAATTCTTTAATTACTCACAAGTTCAACTGAATCGGAGAAAAAGTACACTGACACTATTTTCAATTGGATTATTACACTATTACTTCTATTACGCAAGGTACTTGCATTGGATTATTGAAGCAGTTTGTGTTGTAACTTTTTCATTGGATTATATAACTTTTGCATTGGAGTATTTACCCAAGTACACTTTCTACATAGAAGGATTATCGACTACACAGAGATCATAGCGTCACAGAGGAGCAGAGGTGACCAACTACAGATTTCTTTTAAACACTTGGTATTTATGTATTTATGTGTTATGTATTATATATAATTTAAGACTTTAAAAATCTACTTATATCATACTTAATTAGATTAAGTAAATTTTTACTTTTTCTGTATAATATAAGTTTAATTTTAGAGTATACTGTAGGGACATCCACGGTGTTATCTTTCCTAGGGAAGTTTTTTTATTAAAACGGTAAAGGTTTCTTCTGGCCCTATTTATAACACTGTAGGATAATTTTGTGTTAGCTGTGAAGTCTAGTTTGTACATTGTCATAACTGTTGTTTTTTAGTAGATCTTGTCATATTTGTGCTATTTGTCTTGTCATTGTTATACATATTGTCAACCTACTGTCATATTTTCTACTATCTTGTGGTCCATAAACTAAACAGTACTTTTGTATTTGTTGTCTCATTTGTATTCATGTAAACGTCTACATATCTGTATTTATGTTGTGAAGTAGACAATTTAATTACTTTAAATTTTTCTTACACTTATTTATAACTTATAATTCATGTATCAACTTGCATTTGTGTATACATTCATTAACATGTAGATATATGAAATATCGTAAACTATTTTAATTGATAACCAAAGAATAAGGAGATAACTGATATACTGATACATAACAATATAATTTTAGTTACTCACATTACACATAAAAAATGGCAGAGTACTTGGAATTATTAGAAGTAGGTGAGAAGCTTGGTTTGAAGCAGGAGAAATTAACTGACTTCGTAACTCGAGAAATGGACAAAATACGAGACAGACAGAAAGAAGACAAAGACCGACAAGACAAAGACAAAGACCGAGAAGCTAGAATGTTAGAGAGAAACGATCTTAAACAAATAGAAGAAATGAAATTAAAAGGACAAAAGGAAATAGAAGAACTTAAATTAAGGGAACAAGATATGAAAATAAGAGAGGAAGAGCTAAAACTAGAAAGAGCTAGGATAGAATCAGGACAGCATACTACATCAACAAGCAATAGGGAAACCAACAGTGCATACAAACCTAAATTTAGAGAATTTAATGAACATAAAGAAGAAATTATTAGTTATCTGTCACAATTTGAAGGCATATGTCAGTCTTACAATTATAGAGAAGAGACTTGGGCTAATATTTTATTGAGCAGATTATCAGGGAAAAGCCTAAGCATTATCAATTCACTTAGTGAAGAACAAAAGAATAATTATACATATATAAAGAAAGTTTTGTTAAAGTTCTATGGAAACACAGAAGACATTTATAGAAAAAATTTCCACAACATAAGACTAGAGAGAGAAGTAGATCCTAACACCACCATATTCAATATTAGAGACAATCTTGTCAAATGGCTTGAATTAACTGAAATTGACCTAAATGATCCAAAAGCATTACTGGATATGTTTATCATAGACAAAATATTAAGAAATGCATCAGTCTCTTTATTTTCATTCCTTAAAGAGAGAAAGATTAAAAATGAGCGTGAGTTAGTTGACTCAATCACAACATTTAAAGATGCTCACCCCAATGAAGAGCTAGACAATAGAAACAGCACACTAGCCTCTATTAGAAACACACCCAGTGATAGGGACAGTCAAAAACAAAACACATATCAAAACAGAAGATACCACAGCCTACCTGCCAGATGGCAAAACAATAAATTTCAGAAAAGTCATCAAAACAATTACCAGACACCATATACTAATTATTCAAACAACAACAAATGTTTCTACTGTGGCATTCCAGGTCACAAAAAATATGAGTGTAGGAAATTACATAGAGATTTAGGACATTCACAACAATACTATCAGAGAACATCACCCAACAGTAGTCCAATTAGATACAACAGTGCAAATAGGAGTAGACAACCATATAAAAATCAAAGATATAATTCCAATCAGACTAACAGTAGACAAAACACCAAACCACATGAAACTTTAGCTAGCGCATGTCACAGTGAAGGAAGTTTACAATTTTTTCCTTCTTATGTAAACAACCAGCTTGTTCAGTGTCTAAGAGACACAGGTTGTACAACAATAGTAGTTGACAAAAAATTGATTGATCCTAAAGACCATATATCTGAAAAAACCACAGTCATGTTAGCAAATAACACAAAAGTTGAATGTTATAAAGCAGTAGTGGACATAGACTGTCCATGGTTGACAGGAAAGGTAACGGCAGTACTTATGGACAACCCAGTATGTCAGTTAATAATTGGAAATATTAAAGAAATTCCAGATAATTCCCAAGAACTATTCTTAAATTGGATTGAATCAAAAAATTTAACCAAAGAGTATATAAGTGCAATAACAAGACAACAACATAAAACTAGTCAGACACAGCCTGAAATAGAAGAAAAATTAGACATTCCAAAACAAATATCTAGAGAGGACATAATTAGAATGCAGACAGAAGATAGGCAAATTCAGGACATTAGAAACAAAATTAAGGACAATAACACAATTTATAGAGGACATAATTACACAATAAAACACAATATTCTAATCAGAAATTTTGAGAAAGGTGAAATCAAAAAATCTCAAATAATAGTACCATTAATACTCAGAAACAAAATACTCAACCATGCACATGACAGTCCTTTGGCTGGACACATGGGTATAAAAAAAACATTAGAAAGGGTCACACAGAATTTTTATTGGCCAGGCATACACAAGGACATAAAGAAACACATAAACAAATGCATACCATGTCTGACAAAAAACCCAATACACAGTAAACACAGAGCACCCATACAACCCACAGACAAAATAGGTAGAAACTTTGAGAAGGTAGCTATAGATATCATTGGTCCTCTTAATCCACCATCAAATAAGGGACACAAATTTATTTTAACCATGATTGATATGGCATCTAGATGGCCAGAGGCAATTCCCCTCAAAAACATTAATTCAGAAACAATTTGCATGGCATTATTAGATGTATTTACAAGACATGGGTTCCCTGATAAAATATTGTCAGATAATGGAACACAGTTTACTTCCAACTTAACCAATGCAGTTACAAAAATGCTAGGTATAATACAAGTACATTCCACAATATATAGACCACAGGCTAATGGTATGGTAGAACGATGGAACAAAACACTAAAAACAATGTTAAATAAAACAACAATAGACCACCCTAGAGAATGGCACCTATATATACCCATGGTTTTATTCGCCTATAGAGAGAGTATACAAGACACCACTGGGTACTCTCCATTTGAGCTAATGTTTGGGGCCAATCCAAAGGGACCGTTAACTCTTTTTAAAGAAAATATTTTAGGCCAGAAAGGCACACAACAAGACACATTTGACATAATTACAAAAATTAGAGAGAGGATTACATATGGCATAGAAAATGCTAAAGAAAACACTGATAGGGAGTCTAAAAGACAAAGACATATAAAGAATACACATAGATACCTCAGAGATCTTAAAGTACATGATAAAGTTTTGGTATGGTTGCCAAACAATAATGGACAAAAGATTTGGCAGGGTCCGTTTACAATTCATGACAAGTTAAATTTAGTTGATTATGTAATTCACATGAAGGGTGAATTGAAAGTCCTACATGTGGACTTGCTCAGAAAATATGACTCTGTTCCTGAAGAGTTAGAAACCATCAGTAATGAAATAAGTAGCACAGCCACCGTTGCTAGTGTTATACAATTAGAAGACAATGAAAATAACACCACAACAAACAGACACTTAACAACAATTCTAAAAGAATACAAAGATGTCATCACAGAGAACATAGGACACACTAGCAGTTTAGAACACAAGATAATATTAACACAGGAACCCACATTCAAACACAAAATCTATCCAATTCCATATGCATTTAGGGAAGAAGTAAAGAAAGAACTAAATCATTTAATACAGACTAACAAGATTAAAAGATCAGATTCACCAATAGCATCACCCATGGTAGTAGTAAAAAAGAAAAATGGCCAGTGCCGTATATGTTGTGACTATAGGGAGTTAAATAAAATCACACAATTAGATGCAGAACCCATGAGGGACACCAGAGAACTACTGGAAGAAATAGGCTCCTCCACATTATTCACCCACTTAGATTTAAACAGAGGATTCTGGCAAATAGGCATGCATCCGGATTCCATGCCTTTGACTGCATTTGCCACAGAGGAAGGCTTGTTCGAATGGACAGTAATGCCATTTGGTCTAGTTAATTCCACCGCAACATTTTCTCGATTCATGCGAATCATGCTAGAAGGCATACCAAATGTCGTACATTTTGTCGATGATATCTGTATTCACACTAAGGATATGAAGACACATATAGAGACTATAAAAACAGTACTAAACAAATTAAGAGCACATGGAGTTACAATAGCACCAAACAAATTAAAGTTTGCACAAGAGGACATTGAATTTTTAGGATTTAAAGTCGGTAAGAACACAATTCAGCCCACAGAACACAACAGAGGAAAAATACTAAATATAAAAACACCACACACTCAGAAAGAAGTAAAAGCCATTTTAGGTTTGTGCAATTTTTACAGCACTTTTGTTCCAAAATTTTCTGATGTTACACTACCCTTAAGGAAACTAATAAATAAAGATAGCAAGAAACAAATAGTATGGACGGATGAATGCGAAAATACACTGAGAACAATCAAAGAAATTTTCCAAAGTGACAACATATTGTTATCACCCAATTTTAAACAGTCTTTCACTCTAGTTACAGACGCCTCCAACATTGGATTAGGAGCTTGCCTTATGCAAGAATACAATCATAAATTAAGACCAATTACCTATTTAAGTAGAGCACTAAGCAGAACTGAAATTAACTACTCAACTATTGAAAAAGAATGCTTAGCAATTGTGTGGGCACTTACCAAACTACAGAAATATCTATTAGGCAGAAAATTTACATTATTGACTGATCACAAGCCATTAATGGCACTAAATAGAAAGAAAATAGCGAATAGTAAAATAAACAGATGGTCGTTGATACTATTAGATTATCAGTATGAGATAAGGACAATAAAAGGAAAAGACAATACAGTAGCTGATTTCCTTTCCAGACACATTGAACATGCAGACAATGACAAAGACACTGACTTAAGACACATTAGTCAGACATTCTAAATGAATATACACACATACGTTCACTCAGTTTTTTGATAAGACACTTGTACATATCAATTTTTGTAAATGAATATCAGATTTTAACCAATTGTAAATTTTCTAATGCAAAATTTAAGATTGTTACATTCATTTTGCAGTGTTTATTATTCATTAAGATGTTAATGTCACTTCACATTATCATACATAAAGATTTTAAGAGGTTGTCATTGGTGATTTTTTAATTTTTTGCCAGGGTAAATTATTCACTATTAAGTGTGATATTAACAGTAAAAGACTCTGTATTTCATAATGATGAAATGTTAATGTTGTTACACTGATTTGATTGTTAGATGTGGGATTGAAATTTTCTAAGAGACATTATCATTATTTCAACATATAATGCCAAAAATTTTGTTGCACAAAATTTTTTCAGATGGGTGGGGCATGTAACGGACTATGTTTTCACATGAAAACAGAGAGGTAGCATGAGTGAACAGTGAATTGTGTTGACCATGTATTTTGAGATGCAAATGTGAACTCCACGTTTTTGGAGAGTAAAATTATGTTTTTGTCAGAGCGGTTGTTTTCCACGCTTTGCTGGTAATAAAGTATGAGTTGACTGAGATAGTAGAGAGCTGAGCGCAGAGCAGTAGAGTCAGTAGCGTGAGAGCTGTGTGATTAGACAGTTGACAGTTTAGTGTGAGGACGTGTCTTTCTTAATGATGGAATACTATAGATATATATGTGAAATTACATTCATGCAAGGATTATTTATTAATATTATCAATATAAAGTGTGTTCAATAAAGTACTGTAAGTTTAACCAGGATTCAGTATTCTTATTTGCGTGCCCGGATTATAAGTGGAAGAATGAAGAAGCCTTAGTCGGCATCCTGAAATATCAACATAACACAAGTAACCATACTACTGACATAACCCACAGCATAAGAAATAAGCTCCCACGCCATGTCAGAGTAGGTGTGTTACTTACATATAGTAGTTACTATCCTAGTGTCTCTGGTTTTTCGTTTTTATTTTATTTTATTTTACTTAGTTGACTTTTTTTTAAAAAATTGTAAAGCGCTTAGAGCTTTAAGGTAAGAGCTATATTAAAATGCCTAAATAAATAAATAAATAAATCATCTTTGAACTTAGCAATAGTGAACTCTGATCGTTGAACTGAGCAGTCGTGAACTGTGATCTTTGAACTTACCAATAGTGAACTGTGATCTTTGAACTTAGCTATAGTGAACTGTGATCTTTGAACTTACCAAGAGTAAACCGTGATCTTTGAACTTACCAATAGTGAACTGTCATCTTTGAACTTAGTGGTACGATTACATTATTGTAACGCGTGTTCCCACCTTCCTACATTTAAATGACAGTTGTCTCTTAGGCCGGCATTTGTGAGACCGCATCATCCACGTATCAACTGAAATACTTTGGTACTTTTTACTCATTGCTCACCTACTAGTAATTCTAGTGTGTAAATAAACTGGCGGTTCTATGAACCGTGCGTGATGTATTTCTACCAAAGACATCGACTTTCTTTAGCAATTTTTAAGTGGACTCATACATCATTTGATTTAAAAGACCTTACGGCCTGTTATTATAATAAGCAACGTTATACCGCTGGGGTACATTTGGTCTAAGTCTCTAGACAACGAGGCCAAACTTAACAGTTGAGTGTAACTGTGAAAGTGTAGCAAAGCGTTGAAGACAAAGTGCAGGCATACACAAACGGGTCATGGGTCCGTAACCGGCCCGCAAGAACCCGTGATAATGCCCATGACGGTGCTGCAGTCGGCGGTACACGGCGAGCTGCATTTACACAAAGAAAAGATATCTGAACTCTGTCGCCATTACCCGCATCCAAGGTGACTTCTTTCTGCTGCCAAAGAGATAAGTCCAAGCAAGGCTGATTTATTTCGTATAGTGAGTCCTTCGGGGCGTGCAAGTACACGAACACGGACTGTGAAATTTCTAATGATTATTGCGAAGTCATGAAGAAACTTGATACACATATAGGGAAAAGCCGGCCCGTATTTCCCAATCAAATACTAATAAATTTATTTGGATTAGAATGACTATTCAGTTTAAATATTATTTATTGTATTGTTGTTTCCCACTACAATTAAGATATGTGCTACAATTAGCACTACTATTGAGATATGAGATACAATTAGCACTACAATTAACATATTATGAGCTAGTATTTGCTAGGGATTCGCGCCCACTCTTATTCTTTCTTTTAATTTGTTATGTATATATATGATGAACTTTTATTATGTCAATTTAATTTAGAATTTATAGGAATGTTATTTCCTTGTACTGATGAAGGCATGAGCCAAAAAATTTTAATTTGTATTTTGTGTAATCAAAATTAAAGATTAACTTGTACTGTTTTATGTACACAAATTGTTTCTGGCTCATTAATCTAATTAACAAACTTTATCGCATTCCATCACTTTTATAAAAAACAAACAAAATAATAGATCACAGACAATTTACATGGTTCTCAAAGGTAATCTTCAGTTTTGTTGTTTATTTATCTATTTGTAAATTTCAAGTATTTCTCCAAGTCCACCTTCTGATAGATTTTCATTTGTTTCTACAAGTCCACCTTCTGATAGATTTTCAAGTGTTTCTCCAAGTCCACCTTCTGATAGATTTTCAATTTTGTCTACAAGTTCACCTTCTGATATATTTTCAAGTGTTTCTCCAAGTCCACCTTCTGATAGATTTTCAATTTTTTCTACAAGTCCACCTTCTGATAGATTTTCAAGTGTTTCTCCAAGTCCACCTTCTGATAGATTTTCAATTTTTTCTACAAGTCCACCTTCTGATAGATTTTCAATTTTTTCTACAAGTCCACCTTCTGATAGATTTTCAAGTGTTTCTACAAGTCCACCTTCTGATAGATTTTCAAGTGTTTCTACAAGTCCAACTTCTGATAGATTTTCAAATGTTTCTCCAAGTCCACCTTCTGATAGATTTTCAAGTGTTTCTACAATCTGATTTACTGGTGAGATTTCAAGTCCTACTGCTGGTAATCTTTTAAGAGATTCTCCAAGCCCACCGTCTGATAAACTGCTAAGTGTTCCTACAGCACCAATTGCTGGTGAAATCTTAAGTGCATCAACGAGTCCACCATTGTTTAAACCTTTAAATCCACTAACTGGCAATCTTTGGAATACAGCTCCAAGCCCCGCTTTTGTTAAACCTCCACGTCGAAAGTCAGACCAATCTACTGGTAAATCGAGACTCACTCTAGGCCTGTCTACTGGTAAACCAACAAATGGTGACCTTTTCAATTTAATCTCCTTGAATCTGCGAGTGAAGTTCCTTTCCTTGTTAGTGTCTGAAAGTAAAGGTGTTTATATTTAGTAATAGCAGAAATCTGTCATAAAACTACAAGTAATACAAACCGAATAGTTTTGGGGGGTTGTTATGATTGTGTTTCAATTGATTTTTAACAGGTCTGAACAAACGTTGACCTACATGTTACATGTCTAGGCAGAAAATCTTACGTAAAATTTGATTGTTTTAAATACAAACTAATACGTCACGTTGAATTTCCTTGATCAGACTTGTACAAATGACGTCAAATGTCAAATATTTATGGGTTTGTTTGTAGAGCTACTTATTAAAAAATGTTATTATATAATTTGCATATAATATTGTTTCTTTAAGTCTCATGCAAAATTCGACTGTTAAGTTATCAGAACTTTTTTTAACATATTCGTACGCTTAAAAATTGTGTAAGTTTAAAAGTTTCAGTGAGAGCTATTGTTACACGTCTATTATTACAAGTCTTTTGTTACAAGTTTATTGTTACAAGTCTGTTTTTAAAAGTGTGTTTTTAAAAGTCAGTTGTTACAAGTATGCTGTTACCAGTCTGCTGTGAGCAGTCTATTTTAAAAATCTGTGATGTTGTGATTAGTCTGTTTTTAAAAGTCATTTGTTCCAAGTCTGTTGTTACAAGTTCCAACCAAAGAGCGCTGTGCCGGCATAGCGACGTCAAACCTCCCCCCCCCCCCCCCCCCCCCACACCCTTCCTTCCGTACGAACGGCTTTTTATTAATGTCTGAAATAAAGCTTAGAAAGAAGGTGGAAAGCTTCGATTTCCTTCTCACTGTACGCACTGTGTTCTCATTGTACGCACTGTGTTATCATTGTACGCACTGTGTTCTCACTGTACGCACTGTGTGCTCCCTCTATGCACTGTGTTCTCACTGTACGCACTGTGTTCTCACTGTACGCACTGTATTCTCACTGTACGCACTGTGTTCTCCCTGTACGCACTGTGTTCTCTTTGTACGCACTGTGTTCTCACTGTACGCACTGAGTTCTCCCTGTACGCACAGTTTGCTCACTGTACGCACTGTTTTCTCACTGTGCTCACTGTTTTTGAAAGGAACACATTAGAAAGACGTTAGTAAGTTACCTTCATTATTTACTGGCATCCCTGCAGACCATGTTACAAACACCAAGATGAAAACAAACGATGCGCTCATCTGTCAATAAATAAAATTTATTTTTCTATCATTTGAAGATAAAAATATCTCAATGTTTCATCAATTAATTTCAAGTAAATGACGTCAATCTTCGAACAAGACACCCCCCTTTACTATTTTCTTTTATAAAAATACTAACATTTACAAATTATTGAATTCCATTTGTACATTACAGAGGTATCTGAAGTCGATGAACAAAACAGCTTTATATCCCGTGAAACGTGGATACATTTATTATCATAAATGGTAATTTGTTGCAAACCAGCTATTCCTAAGTGGACAATTCGAGGAAGGGGGGGGGGGGCGGTAAGATAGCTAATGGGGGTTGAGTGGCTAGGGAAGGTTTAGAGCGGACCGGGGGGGGGGGCTGGACTAATTAGCAGGCATACGCATGTATATAATTTTTAAAAAATAAGAAAGATATTCTACTGTTTACCTGTCAGAATCAAATTAAATGCCACTGATAGATATAAGATAGAGGTAATATATTTGCACCTACGCGCAAGACGGTAAGAGAAAATGGCGAGCCTTTGTTGTAACATTCAAAAAGAATTACCAGCTGCTGTCGCCAACAAATTACGTTGTTGCTCGGTGCCGTGAGCAAACGGTATTTTAGAGTATTAAATTAAATGCTTGAATACGTTAAAGACTTCTTAGTTATGTTGGTTTGTTTGTCTGTCTGTTTTCTCTAATGAAAACAGCAATGATTAGCATGCATTTTTTTTTTATTGCGACGTGAGTGTCTGAATCTGGAAAGTCACCTGCATTCGGCGAAGACCTCTTTCTACCAGAGATTAGTGACGTTATGAGTTGTTTTTAGCGTAGTGCTATCAATTATCCATCTTTTAACTCCGTTAGATTTGTCCCAAAAAAAATAATCTTGTAATGAATATCTATAATAGAGATATAGATTAAACTTTTTCATATTTCCTTTCAGGAAACAGAAATAAATTACCTCAATAAAGTTACTTTAACTTGGTATGGAGGAAGCGTCCGAACGAATTCATATTTGCAATAGTTTTTAGCCCGTTGATTTCTGAGAGTATGTTGCATAAAATGATGATAACAATAAAAATTTCATGTCTCATCTAGTCGAAATCTTTCAAAAACGTGTGCCTCTTTCTTGAGGTGTTTTTTTTTCCTCTGTCCCGTCGGCTTGGCTGGCTCTTGGCCGAAACGTTATTCCCTTAGAGCCCTGTATTTTGATTCAAGAGTTCACATTCCATATTTTACTACGTAGAAAAATACCGTATTTATCGGCGTATAACACTCACCATTCGCGTTGCTATGTGGTAATGTACTAATGGGTCCTTACCATTATATCGGCGTATGACACACACACATCATTTGCCCTCTCTTTTCAGGGAGAAAAAGTGCGTTTTATCCGCCGATCAATACGGTCATTCGTTTCTCTATAATGTCCTTTTTCTTGCAATAATTTGTATATTTATTTTACATTAATGTTTTCTATTTCTTCGCCTCCATTTGAATGTTTGAAAGTGTAAATCTTTGGGGCATTGAGTTTAAGGGCTTCGCAAAGTATTTAAGAATATCTTTTCACTGGTTTTTGTTGCCAATAATATTATGGGCTACAATAAACCAAGCGTTGATCCCACGGCAATTAAGGTAAATTGTGGGCGAATGCATTCATCTATATATATATAATTCGCCAGAAACTACGGCACAACAAGACCAAGACGACCACGCAGGCTATATATAGATACGCCAGAGCAAGCAAGACGCATGCAAATCATCCCCTCCCTTCCTTTGCCTGCCCATCGTTGGTCTCGAGATATGCGCACTGTGGTCGAGCTACCGCCGCCCCCTCCTGCACCACCCTCGCTTTCCAGCCAGCTCGCGGCATATGCTAATCCGCGGGTCGGATTGAAATAAAAAGTGTGCAGTGACGTCTCATGAAAAAGGGGGGTGGGGGAAGGGGTGAAGCAACATTCGCATTCTCAAATGTGCGAAACTTGAGTTCTCGTTTTGTCAAGTAACTTTAGTAGATGGGAAGTTCACGCACTGCTACCGCCAATGTTTGGCGGGCTACAACTAGTTTCATTTATTTATGAAATCAAACTTTTGTCAAGATTCCAAGTTGAATTTATTTCGTCTGTGCGCAAGAAGCAGCTTACTCCAATATATCAGTAACAATAACATTGATTATCAGCTAGGTGGAAGATATCAGTAACCATAACATTGTTTATTAGCTAGCTGTAAATAATCAGTAACCATAACATTTGTATCGGCCTACTGCAAGATATCACTAATATAATATTGTAGCTCAGCTTACTGTAAGATATCAGTAACTATAACATTGTTTATAAGCTTACTGCTAGGTAACAAACAGTTTAAATGATAAGTGGTATGATGAATAAAAATCTATTTAAATAAAAGTAAGAATATTAATGTAAGTTCTCTGGTAGAAGTCACAAAGACGCGGAGCTTAAAGCTCACTTGTAGCAGTCACAGTGACGTGGAGCTTATAGCTCTCTTGTAGCAGTCACAGAGACCTGGAGCTTAAATAAAGCACTCTTGTAGCAGCCACAGAGAAGTGGAGCTTAAAGCTCTCTTGTAGCAGTCCCACAGACGCGGAGCTTAAAGTTTCCAATACGATTTGATAACAAGTGTTTAAAATTTCAAACGCTCTCATCTCAAAGTTCCAAATTAAATACGTACAAGTATTTGACATTGCTTTTTAAATGGTCAATTGTCCATGACAGTTGTCCATGACAGTTGTCCATGACAGTTGTCCATGACAGTTGTCCATGACAGTTGTCCATGACAGTTGTCAATTTCATATCCCCTCAACTATTTTTACAAACACAAACGAGCAAGAACTTACCATTTTCTCTAGATATTTCTTACTGCAATCGTTCCGGAGAGAAATAGCTGAAGAAGGCAATGTCAAGTTCGACATAAACTCACTCTTATTTATACCAGTAGAGATGTAACAAGAGGTACTCGTTTCTTGTCAGGTGGCACGTCGAGAACAAATAGGTGTGAAGGGTCGTCACTCCATGCTAGAGCAATATTAATCTAGTTTTAGATTTGTGAGGTTCGAATATGTGCTGTAAACCTATGGCTGCGTCGCACCCACTCCTCCCATCCCCCCCTCACTTGATTTCAATATATTTTACGCACCCATACGATTAAAAAAAAACAACCTCTGATAAAAATTAAAATAAATCATATGTTAACCTCTTCCGTGCCCCCTGACACAGCCCCCTGAACCCAAGTGGGTTCGTGCATCCCTGTTTAAGAACCCCTGTGTTAAAGGGAATCATTTTTCAAATAACATATCCACTGTTTAATATTTACAGTTAGAGACAAAGAACACATGGGGGGTGGGGGGATTAGATTTGACGTGCGCCCCCCCCCCTCTTGTAAGGAAGTACAGCTGGTGGTGTGTTGTCATGTTGCTTGGCTGGACCATATCGAGATAGAGCAATCGAATTGATGGGTGATTCATAAAAGTGTTAATGTTTTATTGATGGCTGGTTCATCACATTTATGGGTAGTTCATGGTTCATAAAATGGTTGGCTGGCTCATAAAATTGATGGGTGGTTCATAAAATTAATGGGTTGTTCATAAAATGGATGGCTGGCTCATAAAATTGATGGGTGGTTCATAATATTGATGGGTTGTTCATAAATGTGATGGGTGGCTCATAAAATTGATGGGTGGTTCATAAAATTGATGGGTGGTTCATAAAATTGATGGGTGGTTCATAAAATTAATGGGTGGTTCATAACAATGACCGGGTGGTTCATAAATGTGATGGGTGGTTCATAAAATTGATGGGTGGTTCATAAAATTGTTGTATGGTTCATAAAATTGATGGGTGGTTTATAAAATTGATGTGTGACTCATGGTTCTTAATATTATTTGGTGATTTATTGCACTTATTATAATTTTTTTTTGCTTTATTGATTAAGTTTTGATAAATGATATGTCAAAACCCCATGAGTCAAAAAACAATAAGCTGATATAGCATGTTGATGAGAAATTGGATATCAGAAATGATCTCTACAGAATTAATCTTGTGATCTGTACGGGCGATTATTCTAAAATTGGAACATGCGAGTGCATTAGACGGAACAGATGGTAGATTTTATCTTTTTTTAAACTCGCCTGCCTTTCTCTTGGTACTTCTTTTAATAGTAATAATAATGAACGGAGCACAGTGTACAGTGTTTTGTTAGAGGCTAGAGGAAGTAGTTTGAAAGAAGATTTTTATACTTTGTTCTTTTAACCTTTGAGTTTTATTTGAATACAAAAAAAAATAACTATTTTAATCCTTACTTTAATCACGGTTTGTGTGTGTGTATTTATTAGAGTATTGCCTGATGCAGCACGTCATCACAGCCTAGCACTTTTTAGCACACAGTTTTACGCTTTGTATTTATTCATTTTTTCATGTATTTATTCATTCGTTTATTTTTTTTATTTTTTTTTTCATTTTTGTTAATCGTTTATCTAATTTTAATTCAGTTTAAAAAGCTAACTTGGCTTTTAAAGCAAAAAAAACTTGCTGATAAAATGCATTAAAAGATATATTATAAATCATCTTCACACGTGCTGAAAAGTTAAATGTTAGGAAAACAATAGTGCTATGTCAATGTCTTTTAAAAACACAATGACAACGCTTTTGTTTAGACAACAAATCCAGAGGTTAGTTTTTTTATGGCTCTAGGGGGTCTCATCACCGAGTGGCACTTTGGGGGCGTCATTTGTTGGTGTTTGGGGGGGGGGGAGTCAGTGTCAAGCTAAAAAGCAATTTTATGTGAATTTACTTTTAAATTAAAATTAATACCGTATTTTCCTGCATATAAGACGACTGGGCGTATAAGACGACCCCTGGCGTATAAGACGACCCCGACGTATAAGACGACAACCGGCGTATAAGACGCCCCTCAACTTTTGAATAGATTTTCATGGGTTAAAAGGTCGTCTTATACACCGGAAAATACGGTAACTTCAATACCATCTATTATTCTGTTAATGTGTCCCCAATAATTTTTTTTTTATAATAGACTTTAACGAATATTTGACTGAATTTTTTTAATAAAATTTAATTTTTCCAAAAAAAATATATATATCTATATTAAAGTTGTGAAGAAATAATTTGAAACACAACAAATGAAACCAGAATCAACTTTCTAGCTGGAGTAATTTTTTAGCTATGATTTTTTTTTCATGGAATGCATCCCCACATTTTGTGAACGAAGTGAACGTGAAACGTCTGTGAAAGGATGAGATAACATCATCTTTGATCGCTACAGAATGCCCAAGGATTTCGGAGAAAGCTGTCATTTTTTGAAGCACAACTGGAAGGAGACACCTTTTCTCATGTTCACTGCTTCAACGAGTTTTGCGCTAACAATTACGTCAGATGTCAACCTCCATGTTTGGAAATAAAATTATTCGTGACTTAGAGAAGTATCACTTGGAGAAATTTTCAGATCATGACAGAATTGAGAATGTAACATTCTTCTGTTCCAAGATCCGTTTGATTGTAACCTTGATGATGTGACAATTGAAATACAGATGGGGCGTATACAGATGGACCTTCAACAACACACTGGACTGTCTGTGAAAAGACCTTCAACAACACTTTTATAATACGACCAAAAAAAAAAAAAAAAAAAAAAAAAACCTTTACTTTCAGATACTAACAATGCAAAGCTCTTTGCTCGCGCTCTCGGTGGACTTGGAGCTACACCAAGTCGTTTGACAAGTGATTTAACAGGTGGGGCGTATACAGATGGACCTTCAACAACACACTGGACTGTCTGGAAAAAAACCTTCAACAACACTTTTATAAAACGACCAAAAAAAAAAAAAAAAAAAAAAACCTTTACTTTCAGATACTAACAATGCAAAGCTCTTTGCTCGCGCTCTCGGTGGACTTGGAGCTACACCAAGTCGTTTGACAAGTGATTTAACAGGTGGACTTGGAAGTAAGCCAATTTACTTATTTAGTGAAACTGGAGGTTTACCAAGTGAGTTAACAGGTGAAATCGGAGGTATTGACTTTAAAGATGGAATTGGAGATTTACCAATTGAATTACTTTGTCGAATTGGAGGTAATCCAGCTAACTTAATTGGTGGACTTTGACGTATACCAAGTTGTTTGACAGGTGATTTAACAAGTTGACTTTGCGGTAAAACAGGTGGGCGTGGATATATTACATGCGGTCTTGGACTTTGAACAGTTTGACTTTGAAATGGTCCAGGTCACCTTTATGTTTAATTGAAGGTGTATTTGTAGGTTCTCATGTTCCTTCGGGAGTAATTTATTTCTAAGAATGAGTTACAAGTCATGAAAGTAATAAATATTACCATTTGTGAACTGTAAAACAGTTTCTATGTGTTGCTTTCTGATTCTTTTTTGTATTGAATGGTTTATTAAGGTACCATATTTGTTTTGAAAGATTCATTTAAGTATAAATTTAAGAATATACAAAGTTAATTGGATTTCCAGTTTTCTGTTGCTGATTTAACACCACCCCCACCCCAAAAAAAAGCCACACACACACACACACAAACAACAACAAAAAAAAAACACGAAAAAAAATGTATTAAAGAGAAAATTCATTTCTTGAAAATCTTTACTATTTCATTATTATTTAATGAAGATATTCAGTTGAAGAAAATTAAGCATACCTTATAAGTGATGAAAGGACTTTTAAAAGTATGAACATACAATATAATGTAGCGGTGCATTGGGGTCAGCAAATTTGGACCTGGCAGGGACGCCTTTACAGCAACGGAGGCCCTGGACACAGTACTGCACCGAGGCCCCTAAACCATTATATATTTAAGGCCATGCTAAAGAGGGGGTGAGGGGGAAAATCGGCCCTGGCGCCAATATCAGGGCGCAACAAAAATAAAAACAAATTAATTGATGGTCGGGTGGTATATGTATTTAATACTGTAACAACGTTAAGTTATAGTTACTTTAAAATAAATTTAATTTAAAAGTTTAATTTCCTGGGCTTTAAAGCTAAAAACCTGTCAATTACTTGATCATAATCAATATCTTTCACCGCATCACTTTCAATTTATAGTAGAGCCACATCACAAGGCCTCGACTGTCCCATGATGTATCGTAAGTAGTTCTTGATAAACCTGAGTTTTGAAACGCTCCGCTCACACGAAGCAACAAGAAAAAATCGAAGGCTTAGCGAGAGTATGGAAGAGATTCTAACAAGTCCCATTCAGCTATGACTTTCAAAACATCAAATAGGCCTACTACCAGTCCATGAATTGGAAATTCATTATCAACTGCCATTCGGTGTCTTGGTATTTCATGTAAAATTTCATCAATAGAAAAAGGTTAATTTTGTAACGGACACCAATAACTCTTCTTCACTTGCTGATTGTAGACTCTTGGATTGTAAACATATTTGCAACTTCCTTGATCGCTGATGATCTGATCTGGAATTCAGAATGGAAGTGATCGATACACTCCATAATCTCCCTGCTATTTTTTCTTCTCGCAAAGAAAGTCCAGCATCTATTAATCTCCCACCATTCTCTTTTCAAACCTTCATTTCATCTCTGACGAAATTCCACATTCGTCTGATTTAAAAAAAAAGCCTTTTCAATAGCATATTCCACAAAGTGACAGCGCTTCTCATGCAGAGAAAATCTTAAGGCATCTCGGTTGGTCACACTGTTGTCAAGAGATAAGCATTTAGTCTGCATACGCTGCTGTGTAAGATTGACTTCCTCAAGTGGAGCAACCCAAATGTAAAGGTAGCAGATAAACGTGACATCACAGACATCATGCAAAAAAGACTGTGCTGTACCTCTTGTATTCAAATTTTCAAGAGGATCACATAGAATTTCAATCACCGCCGCACATTTTATCTTTCAGTTTTAACAGCAGCACCATGAGCACACGCAGTCCAGTGTGTTGTTGAAGGTCTTTTCACAGGCAGTCCAGTGTGTTGTTGAAGGTCTTTTCACAGGCAGTCCAGTGTGTTGTTGAAGGTCTTTTCACAGGCAGTCCAGTGTGTTGTTGAAGGTCTTTTCACAGGCAGTCCAGTGTTTTGTTGAAGGTCTTTTCACAGGCAGTCCAGTGTGTTGTTGAAGGTCTTTTCACAGACAGTCCAGTGTGTTGTTGAAGGTCTTTTCACAGGCAGTCCAGTGTGTTGTTGAAGGTCTTTTCACAGGCACTCCAGTGTGTTGTTGAAGGTCTTTTCACAGTCACTCCAGTGTGTTGTTGAAAGTCTTTTCACAGGCAGTCCAGTGTGTTGTTGAAGGTCTTTTCACAGACACTCCAGTGTGTTGTTAAAGGTCTTTTCACATGCAGTCCAGTGTGTTGTTGAAGGTCTTTTCACAGGCAGTCCAGTGTGTTGTTGAAGGTCTTTTCACAGGCACTCCAGTGTGTTGTTGAAGGTCTTTTCACAGGCAGTCCAGTGTGTTGTTGAAGGTCTTTACACAGGCAGTCCAGTGTGTTGTTGAAGGTCTTTACACAGGCAGTCCAGTGTGTTGTTGAAGGTCTTTTCACAGGCAGTCCAGTGTGTTGTTGATAAAAGTGGAACAAGGAATGTGGAATCTTGAAATGTAAATACAGGACAGTAAAAGAAGAACGTTTTTTTTTTGTTTTTTTTAAATAAAAGTATTTGCTATTATATTGGAATATAATTAGTAAAAAATGGTAAAGATCTCACGAATATAGATAGTGAAGCCATTATAGTTGTGGGAAATTTTTTTTTTATTATGAGGGACGGTTAAACACCTAGTGACCTTCAGGTCATATGTAATGCTGGGCATCAAATTTTGAGGCCTACAAACACTATATTTTTTTAAAAGTCACACCACTGCCCCCCTCCCCCCCAACCCCGTCAGCTGATCCTAAGGTCTTCCATAATGAAGGTTGCCCTGGTATCAAAGAGTGATGAATTTTATAATAATATTTGACTGTAAAAAAAAAACCTACAGTATAACATACATGTCAGGATGTGGCCAAGTCAAAATTAGACCCATGTAATACTCGAGAAGCATCTCGTGACCACCAATGACAGTTGTTGATACTAACTTCACAGACCGTCTGAGCTAGAAGAGAAGATTGAGATTCCATATCATCACAAGCAAGTTTTGTATCCAGATGTCTTTGTTTCATAAAGACATTCTCAGTGATTTCAGGATCCCATCTATGTAAATCACATGTTGGGTGATACATCCATTCTGGTGATTGATGCAGCAGAGACGGTGCTAGTTTTTAGGATGACAAACTTTAAGATGCGAGACCGAAAGTTTTATTTAGAAGTTGTGGCTGTACGCAGTAAAATGCCATCTAAATGTTTGGGCACAGTTAATTAATATTCTGTTGAGAGGCTTTATACCAGTTGATGAAAGATTACTATGTGTGCATTGATTCTATATCAATGTATTTACTTTATTCTTACCCAATGTAATCTGTGAATGAATTATTGTACAAGAATTTGTTTTTATATATTTCATGGTAATTAAGGAAATATTTCTAGAATAATATTTTTTTAAAGAATCCCATTTGAAATATTTGCCTCCCCTACTACAAAATCTGCTTACTACAACATATACGTCACCTGGTCTTTGTTTATTCTTTTGTCAGTTTACTACCGATTCCCTATTGAATAACAAGATTGCTATACGAATATTGAAGTTAAAGTCGGGTGGAGCTTCAAGACCTCACAGCCGATTTCATCCATAACAATTGGCTGGTGGGATATCCGCAAAATTTTCAAAGGAAAAAAGTTAATTTACTAAAAATAGCCCACCAAACAATGGCGGCGGCAATTTGTGAACTTCCCATCTACCAAACAATGGCTGCGGCAATTTGTGAACTTCCCATCTACCAAACAATGGCGGCGGCAATTTGTGAACTTCCCATCTACCAAACAATGGCGGCGGCAATTTGTGAACTTCCCATCTACCAAACAATGGCTGCGGCAATTTGTGAACTTCCCATCTACTAAACAATGGCTGTGGCAATTTGTGAACTTCCCATCTACCAAACAATGGCTGCGGCAATTTGTGAACTTCCCATCTACTAAACAATGGCTGCGGCAATTTGTGATCTTCCCATCTACTAAACAATGGTACCAAACAATGGCGGCGGCAATTTGTGAACTTCCCATCTACCAAACAATGGCGGCGGCAATTTGTGAACTTCCCATCTACCAAACAATGGCGGCGGCAATTTGTGAACTTCCCATCTACTAAATAATGGCTGTGGCAATTTGTGAACTTCCCATCTACCAAACAATGGCTGCGGCAATTTGTGAACTTCCCATCTACCAAACAATGGCTGCGGCAATTTGTGATCTTCCCATCTACTAAACAATGGTTGTGGCTATTTGTGAACTTCCCATCTACCAAACAATGGTTGCGGCAATTTGTGAACTTCCCATCTACTAAACAATGGTTGCGGCAATTTGTGAACTTCCCATCTACTAAACAATGGTTGCGGCAATTTGTGAACTTCCCATCTACTGAACAATTGTTGCGGCAATTTGTGAACTTCCCATCTACTAAACAATGGTTGCGGCAATTTGTTAAATTCCCATCTACTAAATAATGGTTGCGGAAATTTGTGAACTTCCCATCTACTAAACATTGGTTGCGGCAATTTGTGAACTTCCCATCTACTAAACAATGGTTGTAGCAATTTGTGAACTTCCCATCTACTAAACAATGGTTGCGGCAATTTGTGAACTTCCCATCTACTAAACAATGGCTGCGGCAATTTGTGAATTTTCCATCTACTAAACAATGGTTGCGGCAATTTATGAACTTCCCATCCACTAAACAATGGTTGTGGCAATTTGTGAACTTTATATCTACTAAACAATGGTTGTGGCAATTCCATAACTTTCCATCTACTAAACAATGGTTGCGGCAATTCGATAACTTCCCATCTACTAAACAATGGTTGCGGCAATTCCATAACTTTCCATCTACTAAACAATGGTTGCGGCAATTCGATAACTTCCCATCTACTAAACAATGGCTGCGGCAACTCGATAACTTCCCATCTACCAAACAATGGTTGCGCAATTCGATAACTTCCCATCTACTAAACAATGGTTGTGGCAATTTGTGAACTTCCCATCTACTAAACAATTGTTGCGGCAATTCGATAACTTCCCATCTACTAAACAATGGCTGCGGCAATTCGATAACTTCCCATCTACTAAACAATGGTTGCGCAATTCGATAACTTCCCATCTACTAAACAATGGTTGTGGCAATTTGTGAACTTCCCATCTACTAAACAATTGTTGCGGCAATTCGATAACTTCCCATCTATTAAACAATGGTTGCGGCAATTCATTAACTTGCCATCTACTAAACAATGGTTTCGGCTATTCGATAACTTCCCATCTACTAAACAATGGTTTAGGCAATTCGATTACTTCCCATCTACTAAAAAATGGTTGTGGCAATTTGTTAACTTGCCATCTACTAAACAATGGTTGTGGCAATTTGATAACTTCCCATCTACTAAACAATGGTTGCGGCAATTCGATAACTTCCCATATACTAAACAATGGTTGCGGTAATTCGTTCACTTGCCATCTACTAAACAATGGTTGTGGCAATTTGATAACTTCCCATCTACTAAACAATGGTTGCGGCAATTCGATAACTTCCCATATACTAAACAATGGTTGTGGTAATTCGTTAACTTGCCATCTACTAAACAATGGTTGTGGCAATTCGATAACTTCCCATCTACTAAACAATTGTTGCGGCAATTCGATAACTTCCCATCTACTAAAAAATGGTTGTGGCAATTTGTTAACTTGCCATCTACTAAACAATGGTTGTGGCAATTTGTTAACTTGCCATCTACTAAGCAATGATTGTGGCAATTTGTGAACTTCCCATCTACTAAACAATGGTTGTTGCAATTCGTTAACTTCCCATCTACTAAACAATGGTTGTGGCAATTCGTTAACTTCCCATCTACTAAACAATGGTTGCGGCAATTTGTTAACTTGCCATCTACTTAACAATGGCTGCGGCAATTCGATAACTTCCCATCTACCAAACAATGGTTGCGCAATTCGATAACTTCCCATCTACTAAACAATGGTTGTGGCAATTTGTGAACTTCCCATCTACTAAACAATTTTTGCTGCAATTCGATAACTTCCCATATACTAAACAATGGTTGCGGCAATTCGTTAACTTGCCATCTACTAAAAAATGATTGCGGCAATTTGTGAACTTCCCATCTACTAAACAATGGTTGTGGCAATTCGTTAACGTCCCATCTACTAAACAATGGTTGTGGCAATTCGTTAACTTCCCATCTACTAAACAATGGTTGCGGCAATTTGTTAACTTGCCATCTACTAAACAATGGCTGCGGCAATTCGATAACTTCCCATCTACTAAACAATGGCTGCGGCAATTCGATAACTTCCCATCTACTAAACAATTGTTGCGGCAATTCGATAACTTCCCATCTACTAAACAATGGTTGCGGCAATTCGTTAACTTGCCATCTACTAAACAATGGTTGCGGCAATTCGATAACTTCCCATCTACTAATCAATGGTTGAGGCAATTCGATAACTTCCCATCTACTAAAAAATGGTTGTGGCAATTTGTTAACTTGCCATCTACTAAACAATGGTTGTGGCAATTTGTTAACTTGCCATCTACAAAAGCTATTTCTGGGAATTCCATGTTGCACACCTATTGAACATTGTGTTACAGCTATACATACATACAACCAGAAGTATTATTTTAGTTGAAGTATGTTACATTCGTCTTTAGCATGTTCAAATAACCAATGCACAATTCCGTGGAATCTATTTCCACTATGAAACCTAATACTATAATTTTTTACAAACATTGATGAGATTTTTTTTTTAAATCGTTTATAATAACTTAATTTTGTGTGTGTTTAGGGCACAGTTTTCCGACGGCTAAATGATCTTGCTTTCGTCAACCTATCAAGCTGAAACTAAACACAATGGTCAGCTTCATCCTACAACCGCAGCCCCAAAAATCTGTCTTTCCTGTTTTTCAAGGGGAGGATAGAGATAATATGATAACACAATTTCAAGAAATAAAATATCCCCATAACTAAGATTTTTTTTTTTTTTAAATATCGCAAATGCGTTTGGTGGTTAATATTTTCTTTTGTTTTTAAGAAATAGTTGGTGAAATAAATCTTCGGTGTAAAAGGGGATGGGGCATTAAAATATTAATATTAATATTTATATATATACATGAACACAGAGGCTTAATACGAAAAACTTTATTTTAGGGAGTTGTTAAATTAACTTTCTTTTAATTTTACACCCAAACAAACAAAATCTTACCATTGTGTCAAGTGATACTTCTAACGGCTATCGCTACTGACAGAAAGGGCTGTAGAAGGCAATGTAAAGTTAGATAGAAATTCACTGTTATTTATAAAAGTGGAGATGTAACAATTACGCCACATGATCCCTGCTACAAGAGGCACTTGCTTCTTGTCAGTTGGCACGCCGTGGACAAATTGGTGTGAAGGGATGTCACTCCATGCTAGAGAAATATTAATTTAGTTTTGGATTTGAAGGGTTTTAGGGTATCATTTTTCCAATAATTTATCAGCTTATTGAATATTTACCATTAGATACAATGATACAATTTTGTGTGAGGTTAGGGTGGACGGTTCCCTTTCAAGGATCTAAGGTCAAGTTATGTCTGTATGTGTGTACTGCTAACTCTGTTTGAACAATTTTGTGTGAGGTTAGGGTGGACGGTTCCCTTTCAAGGATCTGAGGTCAAGTTATGTCTGAATGTGTGTACTGCTAACTCTGTTTGAACAATTTTGTGTGAGGCTTTAGTGGACGGTTCCCTTTCAAGGATCTGAGGTCAAGTTATGTCTGTATGTGTGTACTGCTAACTCTGTTTGAACAATTTTGTGTGAGGCTAGAGTGGACGGTTCCCTTTCAAGGATCTGAGGTCAAGTTATGTCTGTATGTGTGTACTGCTTACTCTGTTTGAACAATTTTGTGTGAGGTTAGGGTGGACGGTTCCCTTTCAAGGATCTGAGGTCAAGTTATGTCTGTATGTGTGTACTGCTAACTCTGTTTGAACAATTTTGTGTGAGGTTAGGGTGGACGGTTCCCTTTCAAGGATCTGAGGTCAAGTTATGTCTGTATGTGTGTACTGCTAACTTTGTTTGAACAATTTTGTGTGAGGTTAGGGTGGACGGTTCCCTTTCAAGGATCTGAGGTCAAGTTATGTCTGTATGTGTGTACTGCTAACTCTGTTTGAACAATTTTGTGTGAGGTTAGGGTGGACGGTTCCCTTTCAAGGATCTGAGGTCAAGTTATGTCTGTATGTGTGTACTGCTAACTCTGTTTGAACAATTTTGTGTGAGGCTAGGGTGGACGGTTCCCTTTCAAGGATCTGAGGTCAAGTTATGTCTGTATGTGTGTACTGCTAACTCTGTTTGAACAATTTTTTGTGAGGTTAGGGTGGACGGTTCCCTTTCAAGGATCTGGGGTCAAGTTATGTCTGTATGTGTGTACTGCTAACTCTGTTTGAACAATTTTGTGTGAGGCTGGGGTGGACGGTTCCCTTTCAAGGATCTGAGGTCAAGTTATGCCTGTATGTGTGTACTGCTAACTCTGTTTGAACAATTTTGTGTGAGGTTATGGTGGACGGTTCCCTTTCAAGGATCTGAGGTCAAGTTATGTCTGTATGTGTGTACTGCTAACTCTGTTTGAACAATTTTGTTTGAGGCTAGAGTGGAGGGTTCCCTTTCAAGGATCTGAGGTCAAGTTATGCCTGTATGTGTGTACTGCTAACTCTGTTTGAACAATTTTGTGTGAGGTTAGGGTGGATGGTTCCCTTTCAAGGATCTGAGGTCAAGTTATGTCTGTATGTGTGTACTGCTAACTCTGTTTGAACAATTTTGTGTGAGGTTAGGGTGGACGGTTCCCTTTCAAGGATCTGAGGTCAAGTTATGTCTGAATGTGTGTACTGCTAACTCTGTTTGAACAATTTTGTGTGAGGCTTTAGTGGACGGTTCCCTTTCAAGGATCTGAGGTCAAGTTATGTCTGTATGTGTGTACTGCTAACTCTGTTTGAACAATTTTGTGTGAGGCTAGAGTGGACGGTTCCCTTTCAAGGATCTGAGGTCAAGTTATGTCTGTATATGTGTACTGCTAACTCTGTTTGAACAATTTTGTGTGAGGCTAGAGTGGACGGTTCCCTTTCAAGGATCTGAGGTCAAGTTATGTCTGTATGTGTGTACTGCTAACTCTGTTTGAACAATTTTGATTGAGGCTAGGGTGGACGGTTCCCTTTCAAGGATCTAAGGTCAAGTTATGCCTGTATGTGTGTACTGCTAACTCTGTTTGAACAATTTTGTGTGAGGTTATGGTGGACGGTTCCCTTTCAAGGATCTGAGGTCAAGTTATGTCTGTATGTGTGTACTGCTAACTCTGTTTGAACAATTTTGTTTGAGGCTAGAGTGGAGGGTTCCCTTTCAAGGATCTGAGGTCAAGTTATGCCTGTATGTGTGTACTGCTAACTCTGTTTGAACAATTTTGTGTGAGGTTAGGGTGGATGGTTCCCTTTCAAGGATCTGAGGTCAAGTTATGTCTGTATGTGTGTACTGCTAACTCTGTTTGAACAATTTTGTGTGAGGTTAGGGTGGACGGTTCCCTTTCAAGGATCTGAGGTCAAGTTATGTCTGTATGTGTGTACTGCTAACTCTGTTTGAACAATTTTGTTTGAGGCTAGAGTGGAGGGTTCCCTTTCAAGGATCTGAGGTCAAGTTATGCCTGTATGTGTGTACTGCTAACTCTGTTTGAACAATTTTGTGTGAGGTTAGGGTGGATGGTTCCCTTTCAAGGATCTGAGGTCAAGTTATACCTGTATGTGTGTACTGCTAACTCTGTTTGAACAATTTTGTGTGATGTTAGGGTGGATGGTTCCCTTTCAAGGATCTGAGGTCAAGTTATGTCTGTATGTGTGTACTGCTAACTCTGTTTGAACAATTTTGTGTGAGGTTAGGGTGGACCCAAGGGAAAGTTCCTAGACTCCAGTTCAATACCCTGTATGTGTGTACTGCTAACTCTGTTTGAACAATTTTGTGTGAGGTTAGGGTGGATGGTTCCCTTTCAAGGATCTGAGGTCAAGTTATACCTGTATGTGTGTACTGCTAACTCTGTTTGAACAATTTTGTGTGATGTTAGGGTGGATGGTTCCCTTTCAAGGATCTGAGGTCAAGTTATGTCTGTATGTGTGTACTGCTTACTCTGTTTGAACAATTTTGTGTGAGGTTAGGGTGGACGGTTCCCTTTCAAGGATCTGAGGTCAAGTTATGTCTGTATGTGTGTACTGCTAACTCTGTTTGAACAATTTTGTGTGAGGTTAGGGTGGACGATTCCCTTTCAAGGATCTGAGGTCAAGTTATGTCTGTATGTGTGTACTGCTAACTCTGTTTGAACAATTTTGTGTGAGGCTAGGGTGGACGTTTCTCTTTCAAGGATCTGAGGTCAAGTTATGTCTGTATGTGTGTACGGCTAACTCTGTTTGAACAATTTAGTGTGAGGTTAGGGTGGACGGTTCCCTTTCAAGGATCTGAGGTCAAGTTATACCTGTATGTGTGTACTGCTAACTCTGTTTTATGTTTTATTTGGTTTTTGTTTTGTTTCTTTTAATGTAAAACTTATCACGCCGGGTAATTTGGCTAGTAAAAAAATAAACAATTGGCTAATACAAACATTCGTTTCAAGAAGATTAACAAGAAGTATTTTTCTTGAAATAACTATGTTGTTGTTGTTGTTTTTTTAATTTGTCATGCATACTTGAGAAATTGTGACATTATTATCATTTTTGTCAAAATAATGTTTTTGTCACAAAATAATAAATGAGATTTCAGCTCACAGCTTATCATAATTCTCTAAGATTTAATCAGCTAATTTAATGCTACCTATCATTAATGAGGTATGATATGTTTTAATGAAAATTCAAGATTTTAATTTTCATAAATCAACTAATTAACTGAGATTTACAGTGAAGGAAAAAATTAATGTGCAAAAGATTTATTTACCTTGAGTCAAAAATCAAATTATGTCAATTTTGTTGATAAATATATATTTGATTTTTTAAAGTAATTTTTACACCCATAGATTGAGAATAATACCCACATTTCTTTTCCTAGTTTCAGATATTTCTATTAAATCAAATTTAATAACTTTAGAAAGTCTTTGAGACTTTTTGATATAAAATTCATACTTTATAGTGAAATAAAATGTAAAAAATTCATTCAAAACAATGTTTGAATTCTTTATTAATGTTATTGTAATATCGATATCGTTTAAAATACATACAATCAATTAAACGTATTCGATCCCGTTAATACGTAGGACCAAGCTGCTCCGCTATCCATGGGATAAATGATATTTGATTTTCTCAGTCTTGTGATTTGTTTTGATGACTACAGCACGTGGCACATGAGTTTATTTACCTGGTTCATGTTGACGTGTTTGCAGTACAATCAATCATCCTTCAGTGCCATTAACCATCCATCAGTACATTAACCATCCATCAGTGCTATTAACCATCCATCAGTACCATTAACAAGCCATCAGTACCATAAACCATCCATCAGTAACATAAACTATCCATCAGTACCATTAACCATCCATCAGTACCATTAACCATCCATCGGTATCATTAACCATCCATCAGTACCATTAACCATCCATCATAATCATTAACCATCCATCAGTACCTTTAGCCATCCATCAGTACCATTAACCAACCATCAGTACCATTAACCATCCATCAGCGCCATCAACCATTCATCAGTGCCATCAACCATCCATCAGTACAATAAACAATCCATCTGTGCAATGAACCATCCTTCAATGCCTTAAAACATCCATCAGTACCATAAACGATCCATCAGTACCATTAACCAACCATCAGTACCATTAACCATCCATCAGTGCCATCAACCATCCATAAGTACCATTAACCATCCATCAGTACCTTTAGCCATCCATCAGTACCATTAACCAACCATCAGTACCATTAACCATCCATCAGCGCCATCAACCATTCATCAGTGCCATCAACCATCCATCAGTACCATAAAGAATCCATCAGTGCAATGAACCATCCTTCAATGCCTTAAAACATCCATCAGTACCATAAACGATCCATCAGAACCATTAACCAACCATCAGTACCATTAACCATCCATCAGTGCCATCAACCATCCATAAGTACCATTAACCATCCATCAGTACCTTTAGCCATCCATCAGTACCATTAACCAACCATCATTACCATCAACCATCCATCATTAAAATTAACCATCCATCAGTACCTTTAGCCATCCATCAGTACCATTAACAAACCATCAATACCATTAACCAACCATCAGTACCATTAACCATCCATCAGTGCTATCAATCATCCATTAGTATCATTAACCAACCATCATTGCCGTCAACCATCCATCAGTGCCATCAACCATCCATCATTTTAATGACCAATACACCAATGCTCTGAAGCATAAATCATTCCTGTGAAACCCATCAATACATTCGTATCACACATCAATAGAATGAACCATGAACCAACCGTCAATGTTACGACCAAACCAATATTGTTACAAATCATAAACAATCCATTTATGCAATAAACCATCCATTAATATTATAAATCAACCATCATTTTGCTGAACCATCCATCAATGTTATGTTCTATCTGGATGTTGCACCGTAATACACCCTACACTAGCTTGCGCCGATAGTTGTCCGTCTTGATGACCTCAGGTCCTTGTGAAGGAAACGTCCACTCTAACGTCACATGACGTTGTATCTGACTGTAAATATTCAATCATCTGATACATTATTGGAAAAATGATATCCTCCAACCTTTCAAATCCAAAACTTAATTAATATTTCTCTTGCATGGAGTGACATTCCTTCACACCAGTGTGTCCACGACGTGCCAACTGACAAGAAGCAAGTACCTCTTGTAACAGGAATCATGTGGCGTAATTGTTACATGTCTACAGGTATAAATAACACTGAATTTCCATCTAACCTTACATTGCCCTCTGCAGCCATTTCTCTCAGTAACAGTATCCGTTAGAAGAATCTCTAGACAAAATGGTAAGTTAGTGTTCTTTTCTTTGTATTTAAATAAAGTTGTTGTTTTTTTTTAAAATCATCCATGTGTCTTGTAATTTTTAAAAAAATTATAGTATTAGATGTTAAAGTTGACTTCAAATGTCATGGAATTGTATGTTGGATAAATGAACATGGGAAAAAGTCACATAGTGTAATTATAAATAATATCTTACTGTGTATGTATGTATGTATGTATGTATGTATGTATGTATGTATGTATGTATGTATGTATGTATGTATGCATGTATGTATGTATGTATTTATGTATGTATGTATGTATGTATGTATGTATGTATGTATGTGTTGCTGTAACGCTATGTTCAAGAAGTGCACAAAAAAGAATCCATCAACAGAAGCTCTCACTGAATGTGATTTTTTATCAAATATGTTATAGGGATCTTGAAGCTCAATGTCACCTTAACTTCAACGTGAGAACTAGTGTTATATTCGTGTAGCCATCTTGTTATTGAGTGGTTAATTATTTGTTATACGACTTGGTAGTTCACTGACAAAATGAAAACCAAGTCATGATGAAGTATTTGTTGTAGCAGTCAGATTTTGTGGTCACCGTGGCAATAAACTCCACTTGGAATCTTCTTAAAAGTTATCTTTGAAATAAACAAAATGAAAAGTACTTATTCACCACTCATTGATTTAAATGCCACGGAATCAATGTATGATTGGTTGGTTATGACCATTCAAAATAAGCGTTAAGTTTCTGAAAAATCATGGAAAGCCGTTATATTGCACAATCATCCATTTAAAGATTACAATGGGTAAGATTAAGATTAAGTCAATACATTAATAAAGAATCAATGCACACATAGTAGTTTCTCGACGACTGGTTGAATGTCTCGTAACAGAATATTAATTAACTGCGTCCAAACATTTAGATGCCATTTAGTTGCCTACAGCAACAACTTCTCTAAGTCAAACTGTTGGTACCGGATCTTGAACTTTGTCCTTGAAAATAATATAGCGCACTTCTTTGAATGCGTGAATCATAGGAATGGCTATATCACCCAACATGTGGTTTACATGGATTGTATCGTGGAATCGCTCAGAAAGTCTTAATGAAACACAGACGCGTGTTTACAAAGCTTAAAAGGATGATAGAGCATCTCAACTCTCAACTTTCTCTCTTAGCTCAGGCGATCTTTGAAGTTAGTCTTAATAATAACAACTGTCAGTGCTTGCCACGAGATGCTCCACTATTTAATACATGAAGATATATCAGATTTAGTTAAAATTTTCAATGTAATTCATTATTATGCATAAGATTTACTTACAATTTTTGTAATACATTAAGATTTTTTAAGATTTGCTTACAGTTTATTTAATGCATGAATTAGTAAGTACAAGATTTCCTTACAATTTATTTAATACAATATTCTTTTTTTAGCGTAATTGAAATAGAATTGATAGAATGACAGAAAGTTGTTGTTTATTGCCAGATGCGCCCATTGGTTGTCTTCGCCTTGGTGTTGTTGGTGACGTTGTCAGCAGGGATGCCAGCAAACAATGAAGGTAGTTTACTTGTACCATTCTTATCTCTACTTCGTGGTTCTTACTTTTCTCTACACGGGTCTCATCTGACAAGGCCACATCCTGACATGTGTGTTATACTGTATTGTTTTCACAGTTAAATATTATTTTAAAATTGTACTATTTGAAACCAGGGCATCATTCATTTTAAAAGACTCTAAGAATAGTGGTTTGGACCGGGGGGGGGGGGGGGGGGGGGGGGGGGCGCGCAGTGGTATGAGGTTTAAAAAAAATATAGCGTTTTGTAAATCTCAAAATTTGATGCCCAGAATTACATATGACCTGTAGGTCACTGGCTATGTACCCCCTCCCCCCCCCCCACGCCCAACCAAAACATAAATAGAATACACGCAAACATAATTGTGTCCTGTCTTTATAATATTTCAAGCTTCCACTTACTTTGTTCTACCATTTCCTTCAGACAGCATGAACGCACACCTTCTACGTGTTACACTAACAACAAAACAACTTGTATTTCAGAAACAAATGATGAAAAGCTTTTTGCTCGCACTCTCGGTGGTCTTGAAGGTTTACCAAATGAAGTCTTAGGCGCACTTTTGAGCTTAGCAAGGGGACCAGGAGGTTTAACAGGTGGACTTGGAGGTTTGACAGGTGGACTTGGAGGTTTGACAGGTGGACTTGGAGGTTTAACAGGTGGACTTGGAGGCTTGACAGGTGGACTTGGAGGTTTGACAGGTGGACTTGGAGGTTTGACAGGTGCCGCAGGAGGTTTGACAGGTGGACTTGGAGGTTTGACAGGTGGACTTGGAGGTTTGACAGGTGGACTAGGACTCTTAGGTTAACTTTGAAACGGTCCAGGTAACCTTTTATTTAACTGGAGGTGTATTTGGAGGTTGTCACGTTCCTTCGGAAGTAATTTGTTTTTTAGAATGAGTTGCAAGTCATGAAAGTAATAAATATTAGTTCTTTTGAACTATAAAACAGTTTCCATGAGTTGCATTTAATGATATTTTCAATTTAATCATTTGTTTGTTGTTTTTTTGTTGTTATGGGTATGTCTTTGTAGTTTTTTTTTTTTTTTCTTTTTTTATCTATATATATAGTTTAGTTTTTTTTTTTCTGGCTTCCTTTCGTCAAAATGTGACGATTTTGCATTTAATGATATTTTCAATTTAATCATTTGTTTGTTGTTTTTTTGTTGTTATGGGTATGTCTTTGTAGTTTTTTTTTTTTTCTTTTTATATCTATATATATAGTTTAGTTTTTTTTTTTGCTGGCATCCGTCCGTCAAAATGTGACGATGGCGTGGGCTTCGGAGGACGAAATCCACAAGGCATGGGATTATTCTTCAAGGATTATAAGCTGGTTTCCAACAGCAAATCGCCTCTCTCCGAGCCGCTGGCCAGATCCAGAAATATGTTGTGTTAATAGTGTAATTTATTCTGATGTAAGCTTGATACGTTCGCCTGCCACATGCATGCCTGTCACAAGATGATATTTTAGCCACCACCAAGCTTGTTGCCGTTAGTATGGCCTTGATATTGACGCAACAAATTAAATGCGTTGTGCCACTCCATCCTTGCCCACTCCTTTCTTGGCTGGGAAAAAGTTGTTTAAATTCGAATGTTTTCATTTATTCTAAAGAATGCCATTAGGTGGCGCAATTTCTAGAGCTTAATACCATAATGTTCTGATTTTGTTCCTATATAAAAAGACTGCGTGCTTTTTTAGCAGCGAGCTATAGTTAGACAGAACGAGGCAGATAGACAGAACGAGGCAGATAGACAGAACGAGGCAGATAGACAGAACGAGGCAGATAGACAGAGCGAGGGAGATTTTTGTCTTTACGAGACATTTTATAAACACGTTTGTGAATAATATTATTATTTTAAAGAATGTACCTTGTCCACTTTCTGTAAATTGGTAAAATCGCTTTTGTTTTTTTGCTTTTGAACTCAATTTTTAAAATTAAAATAAAAATTTATTTGCATACTTAAATTAATACTGTCATGATCACTAGGTTTGGTATCGTTAAAATCAATAGGTTTGGTATCGTTAAAATCACTAGGTTTGGTATCGTTAAATCACTAGGTTTGGTATCGTTAAAATCACTAGGTTTGGTATCGTTAAAATCACTTGGTTTGGTATCGTTAAAATCACTAGTTTTGGTATCGTTAAAATCACTAGGTTTGGTATCGTTAAAATCACTAGGTTTCACTAGGTTTGGTATCGTTATGATCAAGTTTGATAAAGGTTACATCTTCAATACCATAAAGATACGTAACGAAATGTCACTTGGGTCTAGGTTCGAACTGACAAGAGAATAAATAATATTGAGTGTTTTCTTAAACACAAGTATAGATCCTTTGCTAATTTGTCATAAACGTGGGAGAGATTGTAGGGTGAAGATAAAGGTTTCGCGATGTACCTTGATTGAAGAAAGAGATTTAACACATTTTTTTTTTATTTTGTAAAATGAAATTATGAATGCGAGCATTTTATGAAAGACTATGAACATCCGGCTCCGGCTTACGGATTCAAATACCTATGAAAGCAATTCAGAGAGGCGTATGTTGTTCACTACATTTCTTCTTGTTCTAGCATTCATTAATTCACTGACCACGTTCTGCTCTCTATTTCTATTACTATTATTTCTCAATGAACTGTTCAACCTGATGTTAATAGTCTTGCAAAGGGCTTTTTTAGTTTGAGTAATCAGGCGTTTTATTTTATTTTTTATAAAGCATTTCCATTGATTCAATAAAGTAAGGTCACATAGTTCCCATCCTTTCAGTAAAGTAAGGTCACATAGTTCCCATCTATTCATTAAAGTAAGGTCACATAGTTCCCATCTATTCGCTAAAGTAAGGTCACATAGTTCCCATCTATTCATTAAAGTAAGGTCACATAGTTCCCATCTATTCGCTAAAGCAAGGTCACCTAGTCATTATATTTTATAGGATCGTAAGCGACAGTTGAAATGTATTTTAGAACAGCCAAAGCAACTCCCTAATATAATTTATATCTTTGAAAAAACAGTTCCGTACCACTAGATACTAGCTAACACCCGAATGGCCTGAAGTAGTAAACTAATGCCGCCCCCAAAAAAAAACATTCTGGATAACCTATTTATTATCGTTATCCAGACTTCTACTAAATAGTTAGTTGATATTTATGGCAGAATACATGCCTGAAAAGACAAAGCAATCTCGAAATTTTTTGTAAGTGCCATTTTTTTAATGACCATCCCCTCCCCCCCCCCCACACACACAAACACACAACCCCAGAAAAAATACAGTCCCAACTGATTGAAATTAGCTGATTGCCATTCAACGCCACATTATGTTTATAATTTGTAAGATTTTTATTTATTTATAAGTTATGTTTATTTATCATAAAATTTATTTATTATTTTAAAAAAATTATGAAATGTAGCAAATGATTAACATCATGTAATAATCGATTTGTAAAAGTCAGCAACCGATAACCAAGTATCGTTGTTAAATTTAAGTTTCGTTGAACATCCTTAACACCGAGTATCGTTGAGTATCTTTCAAACCAGTATCGTTAAACATCCATAAAATCTAAGTGCCTATTAATCAAAGTATCGTTTAATATCCTTAAATTTAGGTAGCGTTTAACTATACTTAAATCCAAATATCCGTATGTTTTAAAACTAAACTTAAAACATTAAAAGAAAAAGTATTAACTTCAACAATTATTGTTAAGAAAAGTCAACACATGGAAACTTTTTAAGAGTTCGCATAAAGTAATCTTTATTATATTTCATTACTCCAACTCCTTGCAAAAGGCGGGTTATTTTCGATGGAACTTGAAACACCCAAAAAATGACATCAGGGGTTGACCAGGCCAACTGGTAAAGCTCCAAGTACACCTGTTTAGCGGCATTTGGGTTTTCAGTAGCCGTTTAAAAGCAGTCAGAAAAATAAACTAAACATAAAAAATAATTTAGAAGACAATTAAGTTTATCGTTGTAATTGTTACTTCTGCATTTATATTGCTGTTGTTAATTTTTTTTTCCTTTTGACCAACCGATGATCTACAGGTCAAACGTCACATACAATGCCAGGCAGTTAATTTTTGCGGCTCACGAAGCTATGATTTTTGTATTTTGTAAGATACCCAATGGAATCCCCCAAACATCCCTTAAACCGAGAGTAAGCGATAGCTTTAATGTGAGTTTAAATACAAACTAACAAGACAGATCATTGTGTCGACTAGAGCAAGACAGATGATTGTGTCGACTAGAGCAAGACAGATGATTGTGTCGACTAGAGCAAGACAGATCATTGTGTCGACTAGAGCAAGACAGATCATTGTGTCGACTAGAGCAAGACAGATGATTGTGTCGACTAGAGCAAGACAGATCATTGTGTCGACTAGAGTAAGACAGATGATTGTGTCGACTAGAGCAAGACAGATGATTGTGTCGACTAGAGCAAGACAGATCATTGTGTCGACTAGAGCAAGACAGATCATTGTGTCGACTAGAGCAAGACAGATGATTGTGTCGACTAGAGCAAGACAGATCATTTTGTCGACTAGAACGAGACAGATCATTATGTCGACTAGAATAGGACAGATCATTACGCGACTAGAACAAGAAAGATCATTATGTCAACTAGAACAAGAAATATAATTATGTCCACTAGGGTTTGACTCTAATATCCCACACAAATTTAGCACCGCCTGTCCACACCCAGCCTCCCATGTCTATAATATCCCTATATATTTTACTAAATCGTATACCGTCTTTAATATCCCTATATATTTTACTAAATCTTATACCGTCTTTAATATCCCTATATATTTTACTAAATCTTATACCGTCTTTAATATCCCTATATATTTTACTAAATCTTATACTGTCTTTAATATCCCTATAGAATTTATTTAAGTCTAGTTATTCTTTTAATTTTCTGAAAAATATTTTACTTCAGTCTAATTTGTCTTTTATATCCCTATATATTTTAACTTAGCCCTAAAGTCATATCAATTATCTTAATTATTGCAACATATAAACTAGACAGCAAAGCAATTAATTACAATTAAACAAAGTACTGAAGTTTAGTAAGAGGCGAAGCACTTTATTTTAAAAATAGAATCTAAAATGAAAATTTAAAATTAAAAAAAAACACCATTGTTATAGATCAAACTTTTTTTAAATATAAAATAAGAAAATGGCCCTCAACAAAACTTATATCTACTAACCCCTTTTCAAAAAAAGTTATACTAATGTCTACTGGCCTAACGTTACATGTGTATCAAACATGTTAAAACACATGTGCCCTCTTTACATTTGATAAAGTTAGAAAGAAAGAACTTTTATTTCTACAAAATTTAAAGAAGAGGACCGGATCTCTTTATTTATAGACAAGAATAGCATACTTTTACGTCACGACGAGGCTCAATGAGGCACAAGCCTGTGTTCTGACAAAATATAATGGACTCTAGGATAAAGAAATGTAAAAAGTTTTTTTTAAACATAACTATTCATAAAGTCTTCCAAAATGAACCGTGCTCTGGTTTCAAAGCGTGTTAAGCATTAAAAAAATTTTTTTACTGTGAAAACAATACAGTATAACACAAATGTCTGGATGTGACCATGTCAAAAATGAGACCCATGTAGAGCTCAAGAAACACAAGAAGCATGAAGTACAGAGGAGAAAGTTTTAAGTAAGCTACTTTCATTGATTGCTGGCATCCCTGCTGACAACGTCACCAACAACACCAAGGCGAAGACAACCAATGCGCACATCTGGCAATAAACAAAATTTTTTTGTTATTCTATCAATTCTATTTCAACGATGAAAAAAATATTCATGTTTTACATAAATTGTTAATAAATCTTATACATCTTCATGTATTGCATAAAGTATTAGTAAATCGTATAAATCTTCATGTTTTACATAAATTTTAAGTAAATCTCATATATCTTCCTGTATTACATAAATTGCAAAAAAATCAAATACATCTTTATATTTTTACATAAATTGGAAATAAATCAAATACATCTTTATATTTTACATAAATTGTAAGTACAATTCTACATCTTCATGTATTAGCATGAAAGCATCTCGTGACCACCAATGACAGTTGTTTATACTAACTTCAAAGACCGTCTGAGCTCGAAGAGTAGATTGAGAGGCCATATCATCACAAACAAGTTTTGTAACCAGTTGTTAGTTGTTTCATAAAGACATTCTCAGTGCTTTCAGGATACAATCTATGTAAATCACATGTTGGGTGATATATCTATTCTTATGATTGATCCAGCAGAGACGGTGCTAATTTTCTTTTCCTCCTTTCAGATTATTTCTATTAAATCAACTTTTGGAACTTTGGAAACCTTTGAGACATCTTGAATGCTCTATCCACGGAGTAAATGAAACTTAGTTAAGATATATTTTTATCTAAAGAAGCTATTTCCTCAGTTTTGTTGATTTGCTTAGATGACAACAACTCGTGGCACTTGAGTTTATTTATCTGTTTCATGTTGACGTAGTTCAAATTTTATTTTATCTCTATTTTAAATGTGGAAAGGATCTTACTTTGTATTCCTTAAATGTAACGCTTTTACAACGTTTGTCTCCCTTAACATTGTTTTTACGAAGTGGCTATTCGGACCCGGGGTCCGCGAAGCTAGAGATTAGGATTAAAATTTAAGATAAAATATTATTGTTAGGTTGTAAGACTACATATAGTATCAAATGAAAGATAATTGAATTGAATGGAATATTTGGTTGTAAATTTACTTCTTCGGTTTAACTAAAATAAACTACCACAAATGACATCCGAATGGTTTGAGTCTAATGGGATCCGGGTGCGAATAGCGGCGACGCGTTTTCTGTTCCATTTTGACTAAATTCTATTGGCAATATCTCGGTCTAACCGGCACAATATTGGTCTAACCGGCACGATCTTGGTCAAACTAATATGATCTTGGTCTAACTTACATGATCTTGGTCTAACCGGGACGATCTTGTTCTAACCAGAACGATCTCAGTTTAACCGGCACGATCTTTGTCTAACCGGCACGATCTTTGTCTAAACGGCACGATCTTGTTCTAGCCAGAACGATCTCGGTTTAACCGGCAGAATCTTTGTCTAACCGGCACGATCTTTGTCTAACCGGCAGATCTTTGTCTAACCGGCACGACCTTTGTCTAACCGCACGATCTTTGTCTAACCGGCACGATCTTTTTCTAACCGGCACAATCTTTGTCTAACAGGCACGATCTTTGTCTAGCCGGCACGATCTTATTTTAAAGGCACGTTTGAGAAGCTCTGCTATGTGTTATTGTTTATTATAGTAGTCTATTCTTGATTACATATACCCAATGAATGTTATTTTTATACTTTGATAAATCTGTTATTCAGTTAGATGTTTCCCGTCTTTTTTCCAATTTCAAAATTATCATCTCTATAGATCACATAAGTTGATCTTAGATTTCTCATCAACATTTTATAACAGAATATTGAGTTATTTGACACGTCTTATCCAGACGCTTCCTTTACAAGACTTCTGATCAAAAAAATAATTGATGACTCAACAAAACATGACATGTTTACAGGAACTCAATCGTATGAATCCTGAAACTATTCAATCGTATGAATCTATTCAATCGTCTGCATAATGAATCTATTCAATCGTCTGAATAATGAATCTATTCAATCGTCTGAAAAATGAATCTATTTAATCGTATGAATAATGAAACTATTCAATTGTCCGAATCCTGAAACTATTCAATCGTCTGAATAATGAATCTATTCAATCGTCTGAATCATGAAACTATTCAATCGTCTGAATCATGAATCTATTCAATCGTCTGAAAAATGAAACTATTCAATCGTATGAATCATGAAACTATTCAATCGTCTGAATAATTTAATCTATTCAATCGTATGAATCATGAAACTATTCAATCGTCTGAATAATGAATCTATTCAGTCGTCTGAATAATGAATCTATTCAATCGCCTGAATCATGAATCTATTCAATCGTCTGAAAAATGAATCTATTCAATCGTCTGAAAAATGAATCTATTCAATCGTCTGAAAAATGAATCTATTCAATCGTCTGAATCATGAAACTATTCAGTCGCCTTAATCATGAATCTATTCAATCGTCTGAAAAATGAATCTATTCAATCGTATTAAAAATGAAACTGTTCAATGGTATTTAAATGAAATGGTTCACCATCAGCATTATTAACCAACCATCTATGATATGAAAACCAATCCTTTCGTGAACAGACAATCAATTTCAATAACCACCCATGAATTTTATGACCCACTCATTGATATCCGTAGCCAAATTTCAATGCTTATTCCATCCATCAGTACCATTAACCAGCCATCATTTTAGTGAACAACACACCAATGCTTTGAACCATAAATTATTTGTGTGCACCCCCCCCCCCCAAACCACTAAAAAATATGTTTGACACATAAATTGAATGCACCATGAACCAACCGTCAATGTTACGACCAAACCAATATTGTTACAAATCATAAACAATCCATTTATGCAATAAACCATTCATTAATATTATAAATCAACCATCATTTTGCTGAACCATCCATCAATGTTATGTTCTATCTGGATGTTGCGCCGATAGTTGTCCGTCTTGATGACCTCAGGTCCTTGTAAGGGAAACGTCCACTCTAACGTCACATGACGTTGTATCTGACTGTAAATATTCAATCATCTGATACATTATTGGAAAAATGATATCCTCCAACCTTTCAAATCCAAAACTTAATTAATATTTCTCTTGCATGGAGTGACATTCCTTCACACCAGTGTGTCCTCGACGTGCCAACTGACAAGAAGCAAGTACCTCTTGTAACAGGAATCACGTGGCGTAATTGTTACATCTCTACTGGTATAAATAACACTGAATTTCTATCTAACTTTACATTGCCCTCTGCAGCTATTTCTCTCAGCAACAGTAACCGTTAGAAGAATCTCTAGACAAAATGGTAAGTTAGTGTTTGTTTCGTTGTATTTAAATAAAGTTTTTAAAAAATCATCAATGTTTTTTAATTTAAAAAAAATATAGTATTAGATTTCATAGTTGACTTCAAATGTCATGGAATTGTATGTTGGATAAATGAACAAGCGAAAAAGTCACATATTTTAATCACAAATAATTTCGTACTTTGTATGTATGTATGTGTTGCTGTAACGCTATGTTCAAGAAGTGCACAAAAAAGAACCCATCCACAGAAGCTCTCACTGAATGTGATGCCTATAATAAAGATCGTTACCAGAGCCGTTTTTAGGAGTTTGGGGGCCCTAAACATGGAGCGTAGGTTGGGGGCCCCGGAAAGGGGGGGGGGGGTCCAAGGATGGGGGGGAAAACACCACCCACCACTGCCGACGGCTGCAGTGCCAGTTTTAAAAAAAAACCGGTGGCATTATTAATGTATTTCTAAAAATAATGAATGTGATGCCTATAATAAAGATCGTTACCAGAGCCGTTTTTAGGAGTTTGGGGGCCCTAAACATGGAGCGTAGGTTGGGGGCCCCGGAAAGGGGGGGGGGGGTCCAAGGATGGGGAGGAAAACACCACCCACCACTGCCGACGGCTGCAGTGCCAGTTTTAAAAAAATACCGGTGGCATTATTAATGTATTTCTAAAAATAATGATTATTTCATTTGAAAATGTTGAAGATATTTCATCAGTCAATGATTGTTTATGAAATATGTTGTAGGGATCTTGAACCTCGATGTCGCCTTAACTCAACTTGAGAACTAGTGTTATATTCCTGTAGGCATCTTGCTATTAAGTGGTTTATTATTTGTTATACGACTTGGTAGTTTCCTGACAAAATGAAAACCAAGTCATGATGAAGTATTTGTTGTAGCAGTCAGATTTTGTGGACACTGTGGCAATTATCTCCACTGGGAATCTTCTTAAAAGTTATCTTTTAAATAAAAAAAAGGAAAAGAACTTAGTCGCCATTCAATGACTTAAATGCCACGGAAACAATCTATGATTGGTTGGTTATGACCAATCAAATTAATCGTTACTGTTCTTAAAAATCATGCAAAACCTTTACATTGCACAATCATCGATTAAAATATTACAATGGGTAAGAAGAAAGTCATTACATTGATAAAGAATCAATGCACACATAGTAGTTTCTCGACGACTGGTTGAATGTCTCGAAACAGAATATTAATTAACTGTGTCCAAACATTTAGATGCCATTTCATTGCCTACAGCAACAACTTCTCTAAGTCAAACTGTCGGTATCGGATCTTGAACTGTGTCCTCCTTCAAATTAATATTTGTTTAATGGTTATCATCCTTTCTTTGAATGCATGAATCATAAGAATGGCTGCATCACCCAACATGCGGTTCACATAGTTTACATCTTGGAATCGCTCAGAATTTCTTTATGAAACATAGATGCGTGTTTACAAAACTTACAAATGATGAAATACCATCTCAGTCGTTTTTTTTAAAACTCAGGCGATCTTTGAAGTTAGTCTTAATAATAACAACTGTCAGTGCTTACCACGAGATGCTCCACTATTTAATACATGAAGATATATAAGATTTAGTTAAAATTTATTTATGTAATTCATTAGTCTGTATACGATTTACTTAAATTTATCTAATAGATCATGACGGATCAGATTTACTTACAATTTGTGTTAAACATTAATGTAACACATGCTATATTGCCAATATTGCAATAACATGGTTAGCTATTTCTGCCGTGGATGGCCTGCCGCTATCATTTGAATAATTGATTCATTCACTCCCTAAATTCATCTGTTCTCTCTCTCACTAATGAAGTGGTTCACGTCCAATTGTTTATAATATACATTACTTTATTATATAAAACAAACACATCAATAATACGTCTTGCTAATAGGATATCCGTGCAAAAATTCTAGAGTGCAATAATCACACACCTATCCTATATTCCATATCACAATTAGATCACAATAATTCAATAATCCATACGATAGAAATTCAATATCTCTGCTCTCTTCCAGATTAAAATCGCGCACCCCCGCTCTACTTAAGCGTGTAGCTCACTTCCGCTATAGAAAATGAGTTCCCTCTCTTCTCGTGATTCACAACGTTATGCTACAAATTACTACGCCATCCTGTCATAAGGATGAATTTTAAAGTCGTGTGAAAAATCATAGCCAACTTGGTCTGTTACAATTATGATGTGTAAAGATTTGCTTACAATGTATTTAATACATGAATAAGTACAAGATTTTCTTACAGTTTATTTAGTACAATAATTCTTTTTAGCGTCATTGAAATAGAATTGATAGAATGACAGAAAATTTGTGTTAATTGCCAGATGCGCCCATTGGTTGTCCTCGCCTTGGTGTTGTTGGTGACGTTGTCAGCAGGGATGCCAGCAAACAATGAAGGTAGTTTACTTAAACCATTTTTATCTGTACTTCGTGCTTCTTACGTTTCTCTACATGGTTCTCATCTGACATGGTCACATCCTGACATGTGTGTTATACTGTTATTTTTTCACAGTTAAATATAATTTTTAAATTGCACTATTTGAAACCAGGGCAAATGGCATTTTAGAAGACTTTAAGAATAGTGGTTTGGACCCGGTTGGTGGGCGGCTGCGCAGTGGTGTGAGGTTTAAAAAAAAATAAAGCGCTTTGTAGGTCTCAAAATTTGATGCCCAGAATTACATATGACCTGTACGTCACTGGTTATGTACCCCCCCCCCAACCGCCCCACCAATAAATAGAATACACGCAAACATAATTGTGTCCTGTCTTTATAATATTTCAAAAGCTTCCACACACTTTGTTCTACCATTTCCTTCATACGGCATGAGCGCACGCCTTCTATGTGTTATACTAACAACAAAACAACTTGTATTTCAGAAACAAATGATGAAAAGCTTTTTGCTCGCACACTCGGTGGTCTTGAAGGTATACCAAATGAAGTATTAGGCGCACTTTTAAGTTTGGCAAGGGGACCAGGAGGTTTAACTGGTGGACTTGGAGGTTTAACGGGTGGACTTGGAGGTTTGACAGGTGGACTTGGAGGTTTGACAGGTGTCGCAGGAGGTTTGACAGGTACCGCAGGAGGTTTGACAGGTGGACTTGGAGGTTTGACAGGTGGACTTGGAGGTTTGACAGGTGCCGCAGGAGGTTTGACAGGTGGACTTGGAGGTTTGACAGGTGGACTTGGAGGTTTAACAGGTGGACTTGGACTCTTAGGTTGACTTTGAAATGGACCAGGTCACCTTTTATTTAACTGGAGGTGTATTTAGAGGTTCTCACATTCTTTCGGAAGTAATTTGTTTGTTAGAATGAGTTACAAGTCATGAAAGTAATAAATATTAGTTCTTGTGAACTATAAAACAGTCTCCATGTGTTGCATTTAATGATATTTTCTATTGAATCGTTTGTTTGTTTGTTTGTTTGTTTGTTGTTGTGGGTTTTTTTTGTTTTTTTTTTTCTTTATACATCTATTTATATATTTTTTATTTATTTTTCCTGACATTCGTCCGTCAAAATGTGACGACGGTGTGGGCTTCGGAGGACGAAATTGAGAGGGCATGGGATTATTCTTCAAGGATTATAAGCTGGTTCCCAACAGCAAATCGCCTCTCTCCACGCCGCTGGATAATCCAAGGGAACATCATTTGTATGATACAGCTTGGCACCAGTGGCGTCGCAGAAGTTGTCGGAATGTTTTATTGCATTTGGGTGCTGAGGGGTCTAAACTGAGCAAATCTCAAGTTGGTGGTCTTGAGTTCAATTCTAGCCCAAGCCCAGTCTTGCAAAATCATCAGCGGCACCCCGGGCAACTCATCTATGAGAAGGAAACTCTGAATGCAAACCCGGGGATGGAGTCCCGTAGGTGGATAACAATGGTACAATGAAACATTCCGACAACTACGTGGGTCCAAAAAAAAATTTGTGCCACTGACATTTTAAAACAATATATATATATTATATATTTATATATATATATTCATATTTTACTTGTTAGAAAAGTATTCACTTTATTACTACTTCTTACTTTATGCATAAAGAATCACAGATCCAATAGAATAACAAATATAAATGAAGCGAATAAGAGCTGTTGCCCTTTTTAATTATATATTTTGTTTACCATTACTCGTTCAATTTTCTTAATCTGGGGTAGTTATCAGTAGCAACAGCAGCCATAACATTTCTAAATGTTCACCAGTCAAAACGTTATGTTTTTTGGTTTGGTATTTATCATAACAGAGAATCCAGTGTCTCTGATCTATGTTGGTTCCAAAAACATGGTCAAAATTTGAATTACAATATTTCCATAGTGGTAGAAATTTCCCATCGTGATTTTATTTTGCCACGCGTTCTTACCTTAGTTTACAAGAAAAGTATTTTCAAGATTTTGTCCCACTGTTTCTCACAATTCCTCCCTCATTGAAATGCACTGACAACATCAAACAATCACAGCAGGAGTCCTGCTTTCTACTCACTGAATGTCTCAATCTCTGACCAGCATTCACTTGGTCTCAGTGTCACAATCACTCAGGATGAAGACACACTCTCCCATACCTGGCCAGACTACCTGCTTCAAAGACAGGGTAGTATACTGGTTGAACCTGCCCCATCGTTGGCAATTAATTGAAAATACTTTAGTACCCAACCTCCCAACTTGAAGGCTTTTACACCAAGACTTTCCTGTCATAATTTTATCATGCTGCAAAGCACAGTAGTTTCAATCTTGGTGATAACCTATATATTTCCTATTGGCTTTGCCCCCTTGGTGTTGGAATGTACATTTTTACAATGAACAAATAGCTACACATCCAGTTACTTTTTGGTTTCCTTATTCATCTTTCTCATCCCTGTTCGTAATTATTACACCTGATACCCTGCGAGTCTCCCTTGTACAAATAACAGAACGAATGGGTACAAATTATCCGATTTTATGTCATATATATTCCATAAATGTGCTACCTGTCATTTCCTTTCATTCCTTAGCTTTTGTGACCTCCCCCTTTTATGTGCTACAACTTCTCACGCAATTTTCCAACAATACCAAATCAATGAATGAGGTTATAACATATTTTTATCTTAAATTTATTTATATTTTATGCACATTAAAAAAATTTCTTGTGTCTGGCCATGTAATATCAGCCCCGTGGGCCGCGTGCCATAGAGTATAGCGTACATTATTTGGCACACATGCCTGAATAAACGTTTAGTTTTGAGCTTTCGGTGAGATGAGATAACCTTTGCACCTACTTGTACAATTTGGGCGGAGCCTCTTCTTGTTTAACGATCCAACTGGAGCAAGGGAAAGCCTTCCGAAAGCTCATGAGGAGGAAGCTCTGAAGACCATAGAAGCCTCTTTAAACCATGTGGTCAGAGTCATACTGACGGCTTATGTTTTAAATATGAGAGCAAAAGTTGAGAAGGTGAAATCATAGAGTAAAATTGGTGGGGGAGGGGGGGTTGTACCTCCTCCAGAGGAGATTTCAGGGCCCAGTGGCGCAAATCAGAACAAACTTCGACACAGAAATCTAAGCAATTGTGGTCGACTTGAAACATGTTTGTTGTTGTCTAGCGAGGAGGAACTCTTCGCCAACATTATAGTCTTCACCCACTCACAGTTTCATCTTGAAACTGTGGGTAGGAACTATTCTTTGTTAACAATGGTCAAACGCCCTTTTGGAGACAGCAGATAACATGCACGCACATGATGATACGATCATCCTACAATGGATCCCTTGTCACGAGAGGGTGGAGCAGGTGCAGCCCAGCCACAACCAGACCTGCCAATGATCAATGTTCCCTCTAAGGTTTGTTGGTTCGTGTGCTAAATCAAACAGCTGTGTGCAAAGTTTTACAGCATCAATTTTTTTGTGTGCAAAATTTTACAGCCCACAAAAACAAACACACACTTACGTGGAAATTTGCTGCGTGTATACTCAAAAGTGACGCGCGGCGTCTGTGGGATAGCTGCGCCGCCGCGCAGACGTGAAGCTTAAAGGGAACATTGCTCATGACTCAAAATTGAGTCAACGACTCTTTCAAAGACTAGCTCAAAGACCACTTTCGTGAAGAGTTGCCCAGCGGCTGGACGGCGGGTGACGCAGCTGGTTATCGCCAGAGCAACGTGGCGCGGCCAAGTTAGAGCGCCCTTGGTGAAACTAAGCATGTCGTGAACAAAGCCTCATTACACAGATGTGAGCAAAGCCTCATTACACAGACGTGAGCAAAGCCTCATTACACAGACGTGAACGAAGCACTTTTCGAGACGTGCCTACATACACTGACTCGACTCATGTAGGGATTCCATTGACACAGTAGAACATGTAATAAGAGACTGACCGAATTTCGGCTTCGGTTTCGGCGCCGAAATTTGCCATTTGATCACTTTCGGCCCAGTTTCGGTTCGGCTGAAACAGAAAAGTTAACTTTCAGTTTAATTTTAGTTTCGGCTGAAATTGATTGAGACTTTTGGCCATCTGGCCGAAAGTGACTGAGGTTTTCATTCATCTACCACAAGTCAGACTGTCTGTCTCTAGGCCAACAATCCAATGTTCATTATTGCTCGACGTCTAGCTGTCATCGTATGTTATATGACTAATAGCTAAAACTACCCACAGCTGCATGATGACCAACTAGTCCGATGTTTCTGAAAAATTACATTTTAATTAGGCCTAAGTTTTGAGGAAGAAAACTAATGGAATGGTAATATTTATATGATTAGTTTTGTTTTAATTTTGTCCAAAAAAAATTTGGGACCCTAGGTTTATTAAATTCCTTCATTTATGATATTCATTTTGATGTATCCCTATCATTCTCGTCAATGTTGTCATAAGCAAATGTGAATAATACTGCGTAATCATAGAGAATATTAATATTTTCTATTATTATGTTTGTTTAATTTTTTTTTTTTTTTTGAAATAAAAAAAATGAAGGAAACATAGACTTTTTCAATTTATTCATTTCTTGAAATTCATCATAATCATGTCCATATTTACGAAATAACACGCGGGTGCATTTATCACGCGTTTGTATTATAATTATGTAGTAGGCCTAATACAGACCTGTTTACTTGCATGCTTTAGGCGACCAATTTAGGTGTCTTTTGCGATTCTCCGTCGAGACCCATTATCAGAACAGATATTTTCAGAGAACCGGTTAAGAACAATAATTACCCCACAACAAGGGACCGGGGGGGGGGGGTTTGGTTGCCGAACGAAATAATTACGTCACCAGCACAGAAAGACTAGTGTGTTGTTACTAGGCTAAATATTAAGACAACGATATCCAGCCAGCTATTTATGAAAACACAAAGCATTAGTATGACGATCACCGTACAACATTCTGGTGATATTTCTATAGCCTCTATAACTTATATTTAGGGGGCAATAGGCTCTAGTAAAGCACAATAATTATTGTAGGTATATGTTCTAGATTGTCATTATATTCTAAAAGCCAAGGGCATTCAAGGGTCTATTTTGCATGAATTTTGCTCCCACGCACCCCCACACCCTTTTTTCTAATTTTCTCCTACTATACTACATTAAAAAATATTTTAACGAATTTTAAATTAATTTTAAATTAAAATGGTAAAAGCCAAAGTATTCATTAGATCAGGGATCTCATACACAAATGATCCGTGAGTGGGGGGGGGGGGGGCAAGAGACTGGGTCACATCACGTATTACACAAAAATTACTACATTAAAAAATATTTTAACGAATTTTAAATTAATTTTAAATTAAAATGGTAAAAGCCAAAGTTTTCATTAGATCAGGGATCTCATACACAAATGATCCGTGAGTGGGGGGGGGGGGGCGCAAGAGACTGGGTCACATCACGTATTACACAAAAATCGATTACAAAGTCATTAAAGTACAACAGTTACAATCTGCTGAAACTTTATACATAACACATAAAAACAATAAGGGTTCTCAGGAACTAGGCTTCACCTTTCTTCCTCCTACTTCTTGCTGCCAGAGACATGTCAGCGCTTTTTCTTACAGATCTGAGCAACATTTGCCAAATATGAGGAAGCAACTGAGACCCTCAATATAGCTTGAAGATGCTCTTCAGCAATTTGGTCCCTGAATTTTGACTTGTTAAAGTTCATAGTAGAAAAGAGCTATTCATACAAATGGGTTACCCCTAAAAAAATGTATGGTCCGCTTGAACAACCTGGAAATCTCAGGGATGGGGGAGGGCAATGCTCTCATAATTTGTCCATCCATATCTGTTTTTTCCGATGACCTCCCTGAACTTAGAATTAGACTGAAGTTCAATCAGCTCCAGTTGAAGCAAAAAAACGGGTTGGAGGGTACCTTCCAAATTAAAGGTAAAAGGGTCAGAAAAAAGCTGAAAAGTACTGTGTGTGTTTTGAAGTCTAAAAAAATGTTATCAAATTCTTCCTGAATGGTTTCAATGCAATCAGTATACTTACTGCTGAATGGAGTGCACGTGTCCATGAGTACTTTAGATGTTGGGAAAAGGCAGAGCTTTCTCTAAAAACCATAACATAAGTTTTGTGCAGAATGCCCTGACATTGTCATGGGCAACACTGACATGCTGTCCCCGGTCTTGTAACTTCTTGTTGAGGACATTCAGCACCTGTGTAATGTCTACAAGAAAACCCAAATCAATGAGCTTTTTAGGATTATTTAGTACAGGTACATGCGGAGCTTGATGCAGTTGTCTACTCAAACTCAAGATCTGCTCTCGAGATCTTGGGGAAAGAGACAGGGTACCACACACTTGGTCGACGTCATCACCAATGACGTGTGCAAAATTGGTGAACTAGGGGGCAAGGTAACAATACAGTGGATACCTGGGCACGTCAACATCAGTGGCAATGAGAGAGCGGACGCTTTGGCGATAATCGGGACTGCCCAGCCTCAGCCAGAAGTACCAATGACGTTTTTGGGAATTAAAAACTGGCTGGCGGACCACTTCAGGCAGAAGTGGTACAGGCAATGGGCAGACAACACGACCACATGAGGCGTCTATTCAAACTTGCCCACTCCTAGCAAACAGGACCCATGGTTGGGGGTTAGGACGCAGACAGCAGAGCTTGGTGACGCAGATATGCACCAAGCACTGCCCCTTGCGCACATATTTTTGGCGGCTGGATAACAACTGGGATCCTACCTGCCGCATTGCAGCCTGGCACCGGAGACTCTAGAGCACTTGTTGACCGAATGTCCCTCACTAGATGTCCCGGGGGAAGCCAGGGTGGTTGAAGGACCCTTTGTGAGGTAAATGTTGTATGGCTCAGCTCAACAGATGTAGTTGATAGCCAATGTACTAGCCGGGGTCATAAGAGAGTAATCTCAGACCCTCACCAGAATATGTGTGTTAGTTAGTACAGGTATAACCACCCCATCTTTTTCCTGAAGGCTTTAAATGCTATAACGTGTACGAACAGTAGGCAGGAGCAAGTCATATGTATGACTTATTGATGGGAAGGAAGAGGCTATAGTAGGGAGAATGAATTTTGATATTTTTATCGTAGAAAATGCCTTTTTGACTAACTCTATTTTGAAAGTGACCAAGCTGACAGGCTCGGAATTTCCCTCACTCGTAAACACTAGCGGCAATTTTAATAGAGATTTTTTGATACTGTGTCAGATTGCTACGATTTACACAAATATAGTTGTACATTACCCACCAAATGAATTTTTAAATTTATTATCAAAATCGTACTTTGCCCATGTTTGTCTGATAATATTAGATTTTAAAACAGCTCTTACCATTATAATCAACATACAAATCTATACAAACAAAATAAAAATCAGAATTAGAATAATTGGTGAGATTTGAATGAAACCGTCGCGGAGGCTCACATAATAGATATGAGAATGGGGGAAATGCGCCAGCCGCATTAACTTAAACTTTGCTGTCATGTAGCGGGCCGCAAAATATCGTCTATTGGGCTGCGAGTTTTAGAACCTGCATTAGATGTTTATTTATAAATATTCAGGATGATCTCATGTTTTATAAACGAATGTAAATGTTGATACTTTCCCCCATCATTTTCGATGTGTGCAGAATGTATGCGTGCACGAATTTCAAACTCTCTAAATAAGTCAGTTTCGGCCGAAAGTCTCGTTAAGCTTTTTGGTTTTGGCTTCGGTTTCTGCCGAAAGTCATGTTTAACTTTCGGCCTAGTTTCGGTTTCGGCTTAAATCAGAAAATCACTTTCGGTTGGTCTCTGCACCTAAACGTTGGGGCCCCGATATCAGCTGAGGTATCGACAGGTCAAATCCAGAAACATTTGTCAATATATTACTTTATGACGATGCAAGCCTGTCACACGCATGCCTGTCACACGCATGCCTGTCACACGATGTTACAGTACAGCCTTCTCTGACATATTTACAGAACCATTTTTAGCCACCACCAATCTTGTTGCCGCTAGTATGGCCTTGACATTGACGTCACAAAGTAAATGTGCCGTGCCACTCCTTTCTTGCCCGCCCCTTTCTTGGCTGGGAAAACGTTGTTTACACTCGAATGCTTTCATTTATTCTAAAGAATGTCATTAGGTGACGCAATTTCTAGAATTTATACCAGTGCGCTGTGATTGTGTTCCTTTATAAATAGGCTGCATGCCTTTTTAGCAGCGGGGCACAGGTAGACAAAGCGATACGGATAGAAAGAGCGAGGAGATTTCTTTTTTCTATGCGAGACATTATATAATTACGTTTGTAAATTAATATTTCTATTTCGAGGAGTGCACTTTTTCACGTTCTGTAAGTTGATATTATTTTTGTCTTTTGAACTCAAATTTAAATTAATATTGAAATGTATTTGCACACTGTTTTTTCTCAGTCCTTTGTTAATTCGTGTTAATCATACGAGCCAGGTGTTAATGAAGATCAAATCTTCAAAACAATAAAAGTACATAACAAAATGGCATACTTGTCTGAGCTCGAACGGACAAGAGAATGAATCATATTGAGCGTGTGCTTAAACACTAGTAGAGAGCTTATGTTAATTTGTCGTAAACATGGGAGAGATTGCAGGGTGAAATTATGTATTTGCAGATGTATTTAGATTGCAGACAGAGATTTAACAGATGTTGTAGAGATTGAGTGATTTTAAAACCTTAGAAATGCATATTTTGAGCAGCAGTTCTCAACCTCTGGGTCACAACCCCTTAGGCGGTCGAACGAGCCTAAAACGGGGCTCACCTAAGACTATCGGAAAACACATATTTTTTACGTAGCAATGAAAATAATTATATTTTGGTGGACATCAGAACATCAGGAACTGCATAAAGGGTCATGGCATTAGGAAGGTTGATAACCACTGTTATAGAGCGAAAATTTTGGAAACTCCGTGTAGGATGTTAAAGCGACATCGCCAGTTAGCGGGCAGTTGAAGAATAACATTTTATCTCAGGCTTCACAAAAAGGTGGGAGATATTAAACAGCCTACCATCAGATCTGGTGTTGATGTACACAGTGTCTTGAAAGTTCCTGGAGGAAAACTGAATAAGCGTGGACAATAAAATGGAGCAAGCGTTTGTGCAAGTATGCAGCCTTTGTTTTTTTTTCCAGCTGTAGTTTGGTTCTGTCTCAGACACTGCGCCGATGAAGGTGACTGTGTTGTGCATGCTTTTTTGTAAAAATGAATTTATGATTGCGAGCATTTTACGAAAGACAACCGCCCTTACCAAGCTAAATGTCTAGGAACTCAATGACAATTCTATGACACGTCTACTTATTCTATTATTCATTAATTTACTGTACATGTTTCGGGCTGAATTTCTGTTCTATCATTTCTAAATGAACTTTTCATACGGATGTTAATAGTGATTCTTTTTTGTTTTTTTTGCTCAGCACTTTTCAGTTTTAGTCAACAGGTGGCGTTCTAGGTTTATTTTCTTACAAAGCATTCCCATCGATTCAATCATGCAAGGTCAGATAGTTCCCATCCATTTAATCAAGCAAGTTCAGATAGTTCCCATCGATTCAATAAAGGAAGGTCAGATAGTTCCCATCGATTCAATCAAGCAAGGTCAGATAGTTCCCATCCATTCAATCAAGCAAAGTCAGATAGTTCCCATCGATTCAATAAAGGAAGGTCAGATAGTTCCCATCGATTCAATCAAGCAAGGTCAGATAGTTCCCATCGATTCAATAAAGCAAGGTCAGATATTTCCCATCGATTCAATAAAGCTAGGTCAGATAGTTCCCATCTATTCAAAAAAGCAAGGTCAGATAGTTCCCATCTATTTAATTAAGCAAGGTCAGATAGTTCCCATCTATTCAATAAAGCAAGATCAGATAGTCATTATATTTTATGAGATCGTAAGTGACAGTTAAAATGTATTTTAGAACAGCCAAAACAGCTTCCTAATATAATGTATATCTTTGAAAAGACTGTTCAGGGCCACTAGCTACTAGCTGAAACCCAAATAGCCTGAAGTAGTAAACTAATGGCAAAACAAACGCATAACCTGTTTTTATTACCATTAACCAGACTTCCAAAATGCGATCTACAATATATTTCATTCATATCTATCGCAAAATACAGGCCTGAAAAGAAAGCAGCCTCGGAATATATTCTAAGCTCCATATTTTGGGAAATGCCCCCCCCCCCTTTTTTTTTTCCACCACAGAAAACTCATTAGCTGACCCCGATTCAGCGACATATTAAGATCATAATTTATAAAGCCTTGATTTCCTTGTAATTTATGCTTATTTCTCGTAAAATGCATTTCTTTGTCTAATAATAGTAAAATGCAACAATTGATTAAAAATAATTCAATTATCAATTTGTAAAAATCAACAACCGATAATAAAGTATCGTTAAACATCCTTAACTCCAATTATTGCTTAACATCTTTAAATCCAAGTATCGCTTAACATCTTTAAATCCAAGTATCGCTTAACATCTTTAAATCCAAGTATCGCTTAAAATCTTTAAATCCAAGTATCGCTTAACATCTTTAAATCCAAGTATCGCTTAACATCTTAAAATCCAAGTATCGCTTAACATCTTTAAATCCAAGTATCATTTTACATCCTTAAATCAAAATATCGATTAGCATCTTTAAATAACCAAGTACCGTTTAACTTCCTTAAATCCAAGTATCGCTTAACATCTTTAAATATCAAAGTATCGCTTAACATCTTTAAATATCAAAGTATCGTATAACATCTTAAAACCATGTATCGCTTAACATCTTAAATCCATGTATCATTTAACATCCTTATGTTTCAAACTAAAAAAATTTTTTTTAATTTAGAAAAACAAACACTCGGAAACTTTTTAATAGTTCACAAAAAGTCATCTTTATTAAGTTTAAATTACTTCAAACTCCTTGTAACAGGCGAGTTATTTCCCGATATGACTTGAGAACCTCTACGTACAACTCAAGTTAAAAACCAAAAATGACATCAGGGTTAACCAAGTCCACCTGTTAAAGTTTCAAGTCCACCTGCTTAACGTCCAAGTCCAAGTCCACCTAGAGCTCCCAGACCTGGTAGGCCTCCCAGTAGACTTGGTAATACCGGTAAACCATTCAGTAAATTAAGCGGTAAATCAACCGGTAAATTGAGTCCTGCGACATTGCGAGCGAGGAGCTCTTCATCATTGGAGTCTGAAAGTGGAAAAATTTATTTTCAGTAAAAGTTTAAAAGTAAGGGGAAAAAATAGATAAACATGACTGTTACGAACCCGATTCTACCAGGTTCGTTAGCTTCGCTTGTCTCGGGGTTATTCATTCATTTAAAGCAAACCAATGCTTCATAAAACAAATGTCTCTTTCTTCAAAGACAATGCATTCTGAAAAATCCACCAGTTCAGCACAACCATCGATCCACAACATACCAACAAAATCCCTCACGTCACTTCAACACACAAAATGCGTCACAAAACAGTATGCATTTAATAGCAACATCTACTAGAAAAACTAGAAAAAGACTGCCCATTGTGTCAACTAGAACAAGAAAGATCTTTGTGTCTACGAGAACAAGACAGATCTTTGTGTCAACTAGAACAAAACAGATCATGGTGTCAACTAGAACAAGACAGATCATTGTGTCAACTAGAACAAAACAGACCATTGTGTAAACGAGATCAAGACAGATCTTTGTGTCAACTAGAACATGGCAGATCATTATTTAAATTAGGACAAGACAGATCATTGTGTAAACTAGAACAAGGCAGATCATTGTGTCAACTAGAACCAGACATATCTTTGTGTCAACTAGAACAAGACAGATCTTTGTGTCAACTAGAACAAGACAGACCATTGTGTCAACTAGAACAAGACAGACCATTGTGTCAACTAGAACCAGACAGATCGTTGTGTCAACTAGAACAAGACAGATCTTTGTGTCAACTAGAACAAGACAGACAATTGTGTCAACTAGAACAAGACAGATCTTTGTGTCAACTAGAACAAGACAGACCATTGAGTCAACTAGAACAAGACAAATCTTTGTGTCAACTAGAACAAGGCAGATCATTCTATCTTCTAGAACAAGACAAATTTTTGTGTCAACTAGAACAAGACAGATCATTGTGTCAACTAGAACAAGACAGATCATTGTGTCAACTAGAACAAGACATATCATTGTGTCAACAAGAAAAAGACAGACCATTGTGTAAACGAGATCAAGACAGATCTTTGTGTCAACTAGAACAAGACAGATCATTAAATCAACTAGATCAACACAGATCTTTGTGTCAACTAGAATAAGGGAGACCATTGTGTCAACTAGAAAAAAACAGATCTTAGTGTCAACTAGAACAAGACAGACCATTGTGTCAACTAGAACCAGACAGATCTTTGTGTCAACTAGAACAAGACAGATCTTTGTGTCATCTAGAACAAGACAGACCATTGTGTCAACTAGAACAAGACAGATCTTTGTGTCAACTAGAACAAGACAGAACATTGTGTCAACTAGAACAAGACAAATCTTTGTGTCAACTAGAACAAGACAGATCATTGTGTCAACTAGAACAAGACAGATCATTGTGTCAACTAGAACAAGACAGACCATTGTATCAAATAGAACAAGAGAGATCATTTTGTCAACTAGAACAAGACAGATCATTGTGTCAACTAGAACAAGACAGATCATTGTATCAACTAGAACAAGACAAATCTTTGTGTCAACTAGAACAAGACAGATCATTGTGTCAACTATTACAAGAAAGATCATTGTGTTTGCTAGAACAAGACAGATCTTATTGTCAACTAGAACAAGACAAATCTTTGTGTCAACGAGATCAAGACAGATCTTTGTGTCAGCTAGAACAAGACAGACCATTTTGTCAACTAGAACAAGACAGATCTTTGCGTCAACTAAAACAAAACAGCCCATTGTGTCAACTAGAGCAATACAAATCCTTGTGTCAACGAGAACAAGACAGATCATTGTATCAGCTAGAACAAGACAGATCTTTGTGTCAACTAGAACAAGACAGATCTTTGTTTCAACTAGAACAAGACAGATCTTTGTGTCAACTAGAACAAGACAGATCATTGTGTAAGCTAGAAAAAGACAGATCATTGTTTCAACTAGAATACGACAGCTAGACTAGACTAGACAGATCATTATGTCAACTAGAACAAGACAGATCCCTAAGAGAAGGGAAATCACTCAGAATAGTACAGTTTAAAGAGATGTGTTTTGAGTGCAGTTTTGAAGGGTGCAATGGTCCGGAAATTGCGGAGATATCATTATGTCGACTAGAATAGGACAAAACATTTCATTCTTTTTCTAAACTTATTATTTTGTCTTCAATATCCCTATATATTTTTACTTGAGGTTATATTGTCTGTAATATCCCTGTACAATTAATTGCATTTCAGTCTATTTTGTCTTCAATAGCCAAATATATTTAAACTTAGGCCTTAAGTAATATAATTTTTCGATATTATTGCAAAATATAAACTAGACAACGGAGAAATTAATCACAATTGACCAAAGTATTTTAGTAAGAGGCGAGGGGTTTGTTGTTGTTTTGTTGTTGTTGTTTTTTTTGTTGTTTTTTTTTTTTTTTTTTTTTTTTTTTTTTTTTTTTAATTTGGTTAGAAAATGTAAAAGTAACACCAACATGATAAATAAAAAATTTTTTTAATTAGAAAATAAACTTTTCCAAAAAAAATTTTTTAAAACTTTTTTTTTTTTTAAAATTTTTTTTTTTTTTTTTTTTTTTTTTTTTTTTTTTTTTTTTTTTTTTTTTTTTGTTGTTTTTTAATTAGGATAGAAAATGTAAAAGTAACACCAACATGATAGATAAAACATTTTTTTACTCAGAAAATGAACTTTGCCAAACATAATCTGTTAAAGCTTTTTTTTTTTTTAAAAGACAGATAAACTAATGGTTACTGGCCTAACGTTACACTTGTTTTAAACTTGTCTAGATCAAAGCGGTCTCTCTATATTTGATAAAGAGAAAGAATTGAACCCACATGCCGATATCTCTTTATTAATAGACGAGTAAAACATACTTGTGTACGTCCCGACGGGGCCCTATGAGGCACAAGCCTGTGTTCTAACAGAGTGTAATGGACTCTTAGATCAAGTAATTTAACATCGTTATTTGTGTTAAACCCCACTATTCATAAAGTCTACCAAAATGAACCGTGCTCTGGTTTCAAGCAGTGTTTAATGTGGAGAAAAAAAAAACAGTATAACACACATGTCAGGATGTGACCATGTCAAATGAGACCCATGTAGAGAAACGTAAGAAGCACGAAGTAAAGATAAGAAAGGTTTAAGTAAACTACCTTCATTGTTTGCTGGCATCCCTGCTGACAACGTCACCAACAACACCAAGGCGACGACAAACAATGGGCGCATCTGGCAATAAACAACAATTTTCTGTCATTTAAAAATCAGTGCTATTTCAATGATGAAGAAACAATTTGAAAGAGAACCTTGCAAGTAAATTGTAGGTAAATCTTGCACATATTGGTGCATTACATAAAGTGTAAGTAAATCTATTACATCTTCATACATTATAAAACTGAGTTAAATCTCATGATCATCAATTAAAGTTGTGACTGGTTTATACTAATTTTGATTACCCTCTGGACTAGAAGAGAAGGTTGAGATGTTACATCATCATTTGCAAGTTTTGAATCCATATTATGTATATGTTATTTCATTTTAAAAAATTCTGAGAGACTTCACGATCTCATGTGTGTAAATCACATGTTAGTTAATAATTCTTTCTTTTGATTCATGGAGCAGAGAAGTGGATAGTCACAAAAAAATGATGTTGATTGCGTGACGAAGTTCAAGATCTGATACTAACAGTTTTACTTAGAGAAGGTGTTGCAGTAAGCATTTAAATTGTATCTGAATATGGACATTGGTGTTTAATTTTCTGTCAAAAGGCTTTAAACTAGTTGTTGAAAAACTAATACCACTTACCCCAAACGAACACATCGCATTATATAATATATGTGTATACATTACATGCTTAAAGTAAATGTTAGATGTCTAGAAAGCATGCTAACAAACAAGAAAAAATATGGTATATCGATATTCAAATAGCGCTTCATCAAATTAATTAGATGGGAGGTTTCATTTGTATTTTGATTAATTCTTAAGTTTAGATATTTTTACACTCAATTATGTGTGCATCCTCTTTATTGTGTGCATCCTCTTTAGTTGTGTGCATCCTCTTTATTGTGTGCATCCTCTTTATTGTGTGCATCCTCTTTATTGTGTGCATCCTCTTTAGTTGTGTGCATCGTCTTTATTGTGTGCATCCTCTTTAGTTGTGTGCATCGTCTTTATTGTGTGCATCCTCTTTATTGTGTGCATCCTCTTTATTGTGTGCATCGTCTTTATTGTGTGCATCCTCTTTATTGTGTGCATCCTCTTTAGTTGTGTGCATCGTCTTTATTGTGTGCATCCTCTTTATTGTGTGCATCCTCTTTATTGTGTGCATCGTCTTTATTGTGTGCATGCTCGTTATTGTGTGCATCCTCTTTAGTTGTGTGCATCGTCTATACTGTGTGCGACCTCTTTATTGTGTGCATCCTCTTTATTGTGTGCATCCTTATCACGGGGAAAGACTCGGGGAGGAGGCGCTATGGATAAGTTTAAGGCCTCAGGGGGTGCAAGGGGGTTGGCTGAAAGAACTACTAGTTTATAGCCTTGATGTCCTTCACCAGACAATCCATGAGAACGATTACTATACCTAAAACATCGACAGGCATTTTACCACGACACGTAGCATCGCTCGGTGGGTCAGAATCAGGTAATTGTAGGGTGCATACCAGATGACCAAATATCTTAAGGATTTGTTTAATAGTGCGCCAATATTAAGACTTGCAGCATAATAACTTTATGACATGGCGGCTCAGCATTTTGATAATATATTCTCATTATGAATAAGCAAATGATGACTCAACAGACTAGCGTGTAGTTTTTGTTGTTGTTTTTTTTAAACAAGAGGAACTGTGTTAGAATCTTGAAGATTAAAGTAAATCTATGGAGTTATGGAAAGTATTTATATCCATTTTCGATGTTAAAAAATAATCCTCTGATTTAAAACAATAAAGAAAGCAACGCGATTAATGACGTATATTTAAAGGCGCGGTAAAAGCATATGTTGCCTAGCAACGTGAAATAAACGCACACAAAACTATATCAATATTAAAACAACAACAAAAAATACTTTATCAGTATTTATCATTATGGGTCCTTCTGACATAACGCAAAATTTAATTATTTTTAAACCGTGTCAGTTTATTGCTGGTAAACTATTTTCCTTAGATATAATTATAGAAATGTAATCCTTCTAAACAATGTACACACAATTATCTCCCCATCATTTCAATTCTAAATTAAAGGATTTTTCTTTACTGAGACAACAACAGAAATGTGGGCCGTGTGAGTAGACAATTTACACCAGATACTCAGCCCCAGTCTGTGAATAGACCATTTACAGCAGGTAATCAGTCCCACTGTGTGTAAACAAGTCCTTGTTCGATCATCCTATAATTAAATGGTGACAGCTAGAAGGCTACAACCAGCAGGCCACCTTCGGTGTAGTGTGGAATAATTTACAGTGCCAGAGCTATCCATTGATTTTGCTCTAATTATTTGATAATGTTTGCACAAATTATATTGATCAATCGAAACTCGGTTTCATTTTCGTAGTATGTTTAGTGATGGTGATTTGCTTGGATAAAAGTTACTTGTTATGGATCAGAGATATATAATTATTATTGTGATATTTAAGAAAGTCGAAGCCCTACATTTTGTCAGAAAATATACATCTTTTCAGATATTTATTGATGTTTTGAAAAACTAAATATAGTTTTATGAATTTTTTTTTATTTACTGCATTGAATTATCTAATGTTACAATATGTATATAGAAAATAAATTATTTCAATAAAGTTTCTTCACTTGGGCATGTCGCAAGTGTTCATTCAACTTTGAATTGACAAAGTTGTGTTGTTTTTTTTCTCAAATAGTTTCAACGTTCAAATGCCAATATTCTCGGAGAAAATGAACATTAGTGTCAAGTTTCAGATTTCTGCGGAGCTACAGTCAAAAACTTCCAAAAACGGAGAGTTCGTTCCCCCTGATATCCTGATGACTGGCAGCGAGAGGGCGCTGATGGAGATCATTGTTGACATGACCTTCAACTTCACCATCGCTTTCATCGGCATCTTCACCAACATCATTGTCATTGCGGTGTTCGCTAAACAAGGGTTCAAGGACAGCGTCGGCATCTCCATGACAACCATCGCTGCCTGGGACCTTGTCAAGTGCATAGGTGGCACCATGCAAAGAATGGCAGGCCCCATAGGTATCTGGTCTCCATCCAGTGCGAAAAGTTGGTCCAACATCTGCCTTGTAGTATTTAATTATCTTGTGACTTTTTCTACGTACGTGACCAGCGTTCTCGCAGCGTATGTCGCCATTGAACGGTGTCTTTGCGTGACCATGCCTCTAAAGGTGAAATGGATGCTCACGCGAAAAGTTTCTTTCGTAGTGTGCAGCCTGGTGTCGTTTGTCGTGTTTGGTTGCTTTGTGGTCGTTTTCGGCATTTATGACATCGTTTGGGTCTGGGACCCCAGCTACAACGCGTCGGTCGCCGTCTACCAGTACAACGCTTTCTCTACCCAGCACACCGAGGCTCTCTTCGGCTACTACAATCTCTCAGGCACGCTCTGGCCAATGGCCAGTCTTGTCGTCATCGTCATTTCCGCTGTCGTCATCTCAGTCAAACTCCGCCAGGCTTCTGAGTTTCGAAACCAGCATCACAACGGCGGGATGGTCAAGGACAGTCGTGAATCAGGTGCCCCTAACAACGGTCAAGCCAACCCGAACCCCAAGGCCAGCCGCGACCAAAAAGTCGTAAAGATGCTGCTGGTCATTATAGTCCTCTACATTATTAATTTGAGTCCCCGCGTTGCCCACTTCCTGGCCAAGTATTTGATCACAGAGTACTACTATCTCCGTGCGTACCACAACCTGGCAACTGCCATGGCATACATTGTGCTTTTCTTCGACTATCTCAATGCTTCTGTTGGTCTCTTTGTGTTTTTGTCAATGAGCTCCACCTTTAGGGCCACGTACAAAAAACTGTTCCCGTATTGTTCCCGAAGTTCTAAACCTGGCAAATAAAGCACTCGGTCCCATTTATATTTTGTGTCTACTAAAGATGCGTGTATTAATTAATTTATTTTTTATTTATTCTGTATCTTATAACCCAATTTAATCTTTAAACATTGCCTGTAAGAGGCTTGCAGAATTTTTTAGATGGGCTTTTAAGTGTGAACTATTACGATCAAAGTTATTGGCCATAATAAACCAATCGAAGAGTCCACGGTAGTTATGGGAATGTTAGGAATAGTTCGTTAATCTCGGTAGTAAAATTTGCCAGGAGTATCAATTGACTTGATGGCCTCACTTGCTACGAAACTGCAACAAATAACTTACTATAACATCAAACTATAACATCTAACTATAACATCAAACTATAACATCTAACTATAACATCCATCTATAACGTCTAACTATACAAAAATGTTATCTCCTATGCCTGGGACCTGAACAATTTAAATAAAGAGTCAGATAAGCAACTTAAATCTACTTCAATAAAAATAGGCTACAGAATTATTAATTCAGCTCTCTGGAAACAGTCTGAGTGATTTAGTGTTCTTCCTTAATGTGCAAACAGGGTTTCAACTGCAGCAGTAGCATTCACTTCATCTGTCAGCAGTAGCATTCACTTCAGTTGTCAGCAGCAGCATTCACTTCATCTGTCGGCAGTAGCATTCACTTCATCTGTCGGCAGCAGCATTCACTTCAGTTGTCAGCTGCATCTTTTTTTTAAGTAATAAGAGCCTCCCTCTTTCGACCTTGCCAATTTGATGCAATGGCAAGACTTTGTCAAGATGACTGGAAATAGACCAGAAAGTGGTGGATGACCAGCAGTGTGCCCCGTGTTTCACTGGTCAAGACGACTGGAAATAGACCAGGAAGAAATGGGTGACCAGCAGTGAGCCCCGTGTCTCACTGTGCTTAGACTTAGAGCTTTAAGTTTACAATCAACGGTTTGCAATAACAAAATTTAAAAAAAAAATGTGTTTTTTACAATGCTCCTATAATGTTCAATTGTCCATGACAGTTGTCGATGACATATCACCTCAACTATTTTTACAAAACAAACAAACAAGAACTTACCATTTTGTCAAGAGATGATTTTTTACTGTACTTGTTACTGAGAGAAATGGCTGCAGAAGGCAATGTAAAGTTAGATAGAAATCCACTGTTATTTATACCAGTAGAGATATAACAATGACGCCACATGATCCCTGTTACAAGAGGTACTTGCTTCTTGTCAGTTGGCACGTATTGGACAAATAGGTGTGAAGGGATGTCACTCCATGCTAGAGAAATATTAATTAAGTTTTGGATTTGAAAGGTTGGAGAATATCATTTTTCCAATAATGTATCAGGTGATTGAATATTTACAGTCAGATACAACGTCATGTGACGTTAGAGTGGATGTTTCCCTTACAAGGATCTGAGGTCAAGAAGAACAAGTATCGGCGCCAGCTGGTGTGGGGTGTAATACGAAGCTCAGTAGGTCAACGCACAGATAGAGCAATCGCTTGTTTTACGCAGTATCAACTTTATAGAAGATGATGGGTTATTCAAGGTGCATAACATTGATGGTTGGCTGATGCAGTGGCGTAGCTAGGGGAGGGGGTCCAAATTCGAAAGTCCCCGGGGCCCCTACTTGAGGGGGATCCCAAAGGCGTGTCCGAATTTTTTTTTTACATTAGATAATTTCGAATGTCAAAATGCAGGACCCATACAGAGGCCAAGCCCCCGGGCCCCCAAATCCCCCCTCAGCTCCCTAGCTACGCCACTGGGCTGATGGTTTATAATAATGATTTGGCATGGTTCAAAATGTTGGCGTATAGCTCACAGTTGATAACATTGATAGGCTGTTCATTATTTTGATTGGGAGTTCATACAACTGATAGGTAGTTTTAAAGAAAATTGATCGGTGGTTCATACAATTGATAAGCAGTTTATAAAATTGATAGGTGGTTCATTACATTGATAAGAAGTTTATGAAATTGATATGTGGTTCGTAAAATTGATAAGCAGTTCATAAAATTGATAATAATAATTATAATAAAGTTTATTTCAAAGGGGTTTATAAATATTGATAGGTAATTTACAACACTGATAGGTGGTTTATGGTTCATTTCTTGGTGGGTCGAAAAAATAAAAGCCTTATTACAAAATCACCATTTGTAGATCTTTCATTGGTTAGTCCATCATTTTTTGCTTCTAATCTCTTGCAAATAACTCGCTCAAACTCGATATTTCTAAATAAATCAATACTCCAATGGGACATCTTGATGAGAAATTGGAGAAAAAAAAAAAAATTTATCTGATCTCTAGAGACGATTATTCTAAAAATGCAAATAAGTTCAAACGAAACAAGTGGTAGATTTTATCGAACGGTAAGAAATGTAATCAACTTTTTTTTTTCAAACGCATCTGCCTTTCTCTTCATAATTCTTGACATAGCAATTACAACGAACGGACGAGAGAATGGAGTGTTTGAGTTGAGGCTAGAGGTTCAGAAAATGGAGAGTGTTTGTTTTGAGGTTAAAGGAGTGAGCGTGTATGAAGATTTTATTTCATGTCATTTTTGCCTTTGATTTTGATTGATTGCAAAAATTAATTAATGACCTTTGGTTACTTTTAGAAGGTATTCATCTTTTGGTTGATATTATTTATTACTAGCTAATAAACCCATCGTTTCCCGGGTTCACACTCGTCAGTACTGCTACAGCTTTATCAGTGAGCATTAATTACATGAAAGACTCTGTGATAGCTGATAAATAATAATAATAATAATAATAATAATAAGTGGTCTTATATAGCGCGGTACGCCAGCCTAGGGCTGGGCTCACCGCGCTGTACATAAATATAGCAAAGAGGCATAATCATAATATTAAAATAAAATACATAAATGAAATAAAAACAACATATAAGCAAAACAACACCATAGGTATATTCATCCACCCACACCAGACATTTTTACAAGGAAACCCATGTACGTTTATCGGTTTATAGGAGGGGAATCAGTCAGAGTAGTATAGTTTAAATAGATGTGTTTTGAGTGCAGTTTTGAAGGCCTGTAGGTTGGTATACTGCGGATGTGTAGTGGCAAAGAATTCCATTGTTTGGGGGCGCAGAAAGAGAAAGATCGTTCACCATATAATTGAGTGCATGTCTTGGGAACGGACAGAATACGCGAGTCTGCGGAGGATACGCTAACGAACCATTCTAATTTAAGAATTTTTCAAAAAGGCAAAGAAAGAAAAAAGGCTTGACAAAAATCATTATTTTAAAGACTGACATTTGTGTACACTCCCTTCAACAATGTCTTTAAGAAAATATTTGAATTTTAAAGTTATGCCATCAAATAATAGTGTTAACAAAATTTAAAAAAAAAATCTTATTAAATTGAACTGAAGTTAGGGGCCTTGTCCCAAAAAGGAGTCCTGGTCAGAAAAGTTTTGTTACAGTTTTCTTTGAAAATGGGGCCCCCTGGGAAAATCACTTAGATATTAATTCATGTTGACTTTTAAAAGTTGCACCATAAAAACTGTATAGCCTACAATTCCCAAAGATATAGCCTCTTCACAGTTTTTTGTAATTATAGCCCCCCCCCCCCCCCCGAGACGTATTTTTTAAATATTTCATTTTAATATTGTATTTTTAAAAATGACCAGATGTAAGGCATGACCGTTTATTCAAAATTATCTCCCCCTTCCCTTCCCCCCTCGGCCCCAAAAGTGATGGATGACATAAAAATTCAAAAGTTGTCCAATTGAAATCGATTTGGAAATGCTGGACACCGAGACTATAATAGTTATAATTATGGGACCTTTAGTTTGGCCCCGATTAGAGTGCATATTATTATCTCCTCACTAATACATCCACTTATTGAATAAAAATTCCCCCCCCCCCTTTTTTAAAAAAAAACAGTAAAATCCTAATTTTGGGGGTGGGGATGAGGCTGAAAATTTGAAGAATGGGTTGACATTGGCAACGTCTATGTCAATTTTTGGCTCGATAGGACAGGCCCGTTCTTAGGCATATGGATGACATAAAAAATCAAAAGTTGTCCAATTGAAATCGATTTGGAAATGCTGGACACCGAAACTATAATATTTATAATTATGGGACCTTTAGTTTTGCCCCGATTAGAGTGCATATTATTATCTCCTCACTAATACATCCACTTATTGAATAAAAATTCCCCCCCCCCCCTTTTTTAAAAAAAAACAGTAAAATCCTAATTTTGGGGGTGGGGATGAGGCTGAAAATTTGAAGAATGTGTTGACATTGGCAACGTCTATGTCAATTTTTGGCTCGATAGGACAGGCCCGTTCTTAGGCATACGCTGACTATGCATCCGCGTAGGGCCCCGAACGTGAGGGGGCCCCCGTGAGGTGCCCTCGATCCCCCGGTTTTTTTTTACCCTGGCACTGCACCCGTCTGTGTCACTCACGTTACCTTCCTCATCCTAAAATGTATCATTCTGAGTTGAATTCGGAGGCAGGGGAAGGGAAGCAGCTGGGGAGCTTTGGGATGGCAGACAGGAAATCGGGACTTGGCCATGGGAATGGGATGAACGCAGAATGGAGTTGCCGCAGTGGTGGGTGGAGTTTTCTCCTCAGCTCGAGGGAGCTCCACACCCGGACCCCCTTTCTGGGGCCCCCAACCTACGCTCCATGCTTAGGGGCCCAAACTCCTGAGAACGGCTCTGGATAGGATGACGGAAAATGGGTCATTTAGCCATCCGAAGATTTTTGCCATAACCAAAAGAACAAAAGCGAAGTTAGTATAAAGGATTGAAAAGTTCGCCATAGTCGTTTGAAACTACATTGACCACAATTTTGTATAGTCACCAAATCATTCAAGGAAAACTCAGGTAGGATGTGGGCATGTATGGTTCTTATGATAATCGTGTACATCTATGAACAATCCCTGTACACGTATGAACAAACTCTGTACATGTATCAACGATCCCTGCAATTGTATGAACAATCCCTGTCAATGTATGAACAATCCCCGGATTGTGGACCGGTAGAAAGGTAGTAAACTCTTCTCACGATTCATCAACAAAAATGTCAATAAATGGTTCTAAATTTATAGGGATGACACCTTGTTGTTTTCTTTTCCTTTAAAACGCATGCGCACTGAGTGAAACAAAATTAGAACCTACTTGTCATTAAATCCTTTAGACATTAACTTCGCTCTTGTTCGTGGGTGGCTGGCCGGCTGGCAAAATCTAAGGACGGCTAATTGACCCACTTCCCGTCAATCTATCGCGCTGAAACTTGGCACAAAGACTCGTTACCTACGACAACCCATACTCATAAATTTTCAGCCCCACAATCCCAACCCGGCCCCCCCCCCCAAACTCTCAGTTTTCCACGGGGAAGATGGGGGAAATATGATCTCACGAAATAAAATTCCCGATAACTGCGCTAAATGAGACATTTTAAAAAAAAATAAATATCGCAAGTGCGTTTGTTAAAATTTTCCTTTTTTTTTTCTGAAACAGTTGTTGCAGAATTATGTGGTGTAAAAGCTGGCGGTTCATTAGACTATTAATAGAGTTCAGAAGTGTGGAATGGAAAAAATGCAGTTACGTGCTTAAAAAAAGGTTGGGGGGATTGGGGGTACTAATTGTCATCTTTATACGTGCGTTACTTGTATGCATGTTTAGTCAAATTTTCAGCCCCAGCTCCCAATCACCCCCGCCCCCAATAACCCCCACCACCCTCTACCCACCCCCGTTGCTCAATATTATATTTTATAAAGTATCAGTTTACACATATGCCAGTCAATGGATACAGCAAAGTACCCTTAACGAGAAATATGTGTTTTTATGGTTGTTAAATGTTGATCCTATTGATGTGATTCCCGGGTCAAACTTTGTTGTTTCAAATATATTTTTTCACCCCTGTCAACTGTCAATTTAATTCTGGATACATCAATCGCCAACCTACGTCATGAAATGAATAGAACAGATTTTGATAGCTTCTTCTACAGAGTTATGTTTTATAGAAGCTACACTTTAGGTCATTGTGATGTCAGTGACCGAGGAATCTCCCCAAAACACGGCAAAAGGCCTTGGCATTTGAAAACAAAATATTTATTTTAAAAAACGAAGTGGCTATAGGTACCCGAGTACCCATCATCGCCAATGACTATTCGCACCCGAAAGTCTTAGTAATCGAAAAAAAAACATGATCCGAACCAGAGGCTTAATAATCGACAAGATTGCCGCGCTTTCTTTTATAAAAATGGAGGTGGGCAGCATTTTTGACACCTATGCTTCTCTTTTGAAGACGAATTGAATTATTTTTGTAAAGAATACAATGTGTGTTTCACTAAAAGATCGTCAGAGAAGATGAAAGATCCCAATTTGGAACACCTTAAATATGAATATATAATTCACTGTTGCAAACAAGGCGTTAAACGTAAGTCAAAGTCTTCAAAGACAACAGGCCATGCCATTCATAAAGTATAAAGTAATAATAATAGGTTAACTTTAAATTTAGTTGGTTTTGTCATGTAATAATTCTTTCTCCAAGCCAATGATTATTACCACGGTAAATGTAGAGGACGAATGCCACTATTTTATCGATGGACATGATTAATGTATCCATAAATCGATCACTATCCCTATGCTATGCCTATGCCTAACCTGAACCCTAAATCGACCTCTCCACCTAACCTAAACCCTAAATCACTGCAACTATAATAAAGAAGCAAATGACGCCGTGGCATTCGTGCTCTACATTAGCCCCTACCACTTTTGGCAATTCGTTGAGAATTTTTATATTTTTCAGTTCTTTCAAATTGGGATGCCAGGCAAAGATAAAGTTTGTTGCCAAGAGAAATCCATCTCGGCTAGAAATTACCAAATCAATGCATGAACATACTGAATACTGGCCATGAAGTATCAAAAGAAGTAAGTGCATGTGCTGCGAAAAATATTTACATAATAATATTTTGTTGCCAAGAGAAATCCATCTCGGCTAGAAATTACCAAATCAATGCATGAACATACTGAATACTGGCCATGAAGTATCAAAAGAAGTAAGTGCATGTGCTGCGAAAAATATTTACATAATAATAATAAATAGCTTATTCTTGTGGCAGGTTGTTGTCACCTACAGGTACTCTAGTACTATAGAGTTTAGATGGATGCATTTTAAAAGAATGTTTTATGCCATTCATTAACCCATTCAATCTAGGGCGCTCAGAAATTTTATCACTGAAAACTTTATGTTAAGGTTAGGGTTACCACCCTTACCATAGAATTAGAAAGGGTTTGAAAAAAAATTAAGACCAATCTATTTAAAAGTAAAATTAAATTTAATAAATTCTAAATAGTCCAGACAGAGTTTTAATCTTAATTTTGATTATTGTGACATATAATAAACATAAAACATTTATCCCCAAGGTGAAGGTTAGTTATTTTTATGTACACAGCGGTGAGCCCAGCCCTAGGCTGGGGTACCGCACTATATAAGACCAATGTTCCCTCTAAGGTTTGTTGTTTTGTGTGCAAAATCATACAGTTATGTGCAAAGTTTTACAGCATCAATTTTTTTGTGTGCAAAATTTTACAGTCCAGAAACACAAACA
>CAXITT010000340.1:302239-324699 GCA_964033795.1 Lymnaea stagnalis | reverse complement strand
GGGATGGGAAAAATGGCGGTACGGGCTTAAAAAAGGGGGGGGGGGGGGATTGGGGGTACTAATTGTCATCTTTATACGTGCGTTACTTGTATGCATGTTTAGTCAAATTTTCAGCCCCCCTCCCTCCCCCCAATCACCTCCGCCCCCATTGCTCAATATTACATTTTATAAAGGATTTATCAGAATACGTTTACACATATGCCAGTAAATGGATACAGCAAAGTACCCTTAACGAGAAATCTGTGTTTTTATGGTTGTTTAATGTCGATCCTATTGATGTGATGCCCGGGTCAAACTTTGTTGTTTCAAATATATTTTTTCACCCCTGTCAACTGTCAATTTAATTCTGGATACACCAATCGCCAACCTACGTCATGAAATGAATAGAACAGATTTTGATAGCTTCTTCTACAGAGTTATGTTTTATAGAAGCTACACTTTAGGCCATTGTGATGTCAGTGCCCGAGGAATCTCCCCAAAACACGGCATTGGCCTTTTCATTTGAAAACAAAATATTTTTTTTTAAAATCAATAATGCAATCTGGCAAGGTTTGCATTGGCTGCACAGCCGGACATGATACGTGGAGATTTTTAGTTCTGGATATACACATTTCCAGAAGCAAGAACTGCAGTGATCCAATCTTTTATTGTGAAATAAGTTAATAGTGGCCGAGACTGATTAAAGTTGTTGAAATACCACTGTTATGGTGATGAATGCGCTATTGCAGTGGTCCCCAAATGGCGGTCCGCATGCCTAGCGCTGCCGGTCCCCATAACATAAATATTTATTGTCAAATAGAAATAAAAGTATAAAAATAAATCATGCACCGGTCCCTGGTAAAATTTCGAAACTTGCTCACCGGACTGCCAAACTTAAACGTTTGGGAACCACTGCGCTATTGGATACGAGCTTAAAAGCGTTTAACTGTGATTTTCACAGCGCGCCTCTCAACTCCATCCCACGATCTGCCACAGTTCAGACATTGTTAATCAATTTTTAAAAGCAAAAAGGTGCACTGGGTAAAACGTGTCATTGAAATTATATACAGTGGTGCCTCGGGTTACGAACTTAATTCGTTCCAAAACTCGGTTCATAACCCGAAATGTTCGTAACCCGAAACATTGAAATTAATGAAATAGTGACAATCCGTTTCAAGATGAAAGAGTCGTTCTTTTTTATTAACATCCGGAAAATGTGTCAGGTTCGTTGCTACTCTGAATCATTAGTTTCAGAAGTATCTTGTTCCTGTTTCTCGGCAGCCAACTGGGAATCTTTGCGCGCGCCAAAAAACTGTCAAGGGATTCTGAAGTGGGCCATTGCGTTATAAAAATCGTGCACTCCCGCTCTACTTAAGCGTGTAGTTCACTTTCGCTATAGAAAATGAGTTCCCTCTCTTCTCACAACGATATGCTATCCTGTCATAGGTATGAATATTAGGGTCGTGTGAAAAATCACAGCCAACTTGGTATGTTACAATTATGATGTGTAAAGATTTGCTTACAATGTATTTAATACAATAATTTTTTAGCATCATTGAAATAGAATTGATAGAATGACAGAAAATTGTTGTTTATTGCCAGATGCGCGCATTTGGTAGTCTTCGCCTTGGTGTTGTTGGTGACGTTGTCAGCAGGGATGCCAGCAAACAATGAAGGTAGTTTACTTAAAACTTTCTTCTCTCGACTTCATGCTTCTTGTGTTTCTCTACATGGCTCTCATTTTTGACATGGTCACATCCTGACATGTGTGTTATACTGTTCTTTCTTCACAGTTAAATATTATTTTAAAATTGGCACTCTTTGAAACCAGAGCAAATGTCATTTTAGAAGACTTTAAGAATAGTGGTGGGGGGGGGGGGGGGGGGGGGAGCGCGGTGGTGTGAGGTTTTAAAAAAAAATATAGCGCTTTGTAGGTCTCAAAATTTGATGCCCAGAATTACATATGACCTGTAGGTCACTGGTTATGTACGTCCCCCCCCCCCACGCCCAACCAATAAATAGAATACACACAAAGATAATTGTGTCCTGTCTTTATATTATTTCAAGCTTACAAATTCTTTGTTCTACCATTTTCTTCAGACTGCTGGAGCGCACGCCTTCTAAGTGTTTTACTAAAAACAAAACAACTTGTATTTCAGAAACAAATGATGAAAAGATTTTTGCTCGCACACTCGGTGGTCTTGAAGGTTTACCAAATGAAGTCTTAGGCGCACTTTTGAGTTTGGCAAGGGGACCAGGAGGTTTAACAGGTGGACTTGGAGGTTTGACAGGTGCCGCAGGAGGTTTGACAGGTAGACTTGGAGGTTTGACAGGTGGGCTTGGAGGTTTGACAGGTGGACTTGGAGGTTTGACAGGTGGACTTGGAGGTTTGACAGGTGGGCTTTGATGTTTGACAGGTGCCGCCGGAGGTTTGACAGGTGGACTAGGAGGTTTGACAGGTGCCGCAGGAGGTTTGACAGTTGGACTTGGAGGTTTGACAGGTGGACTAGGACTCTTAGGTTGACTTTGAAATAGTCCAGGTCACATTTTATTTAACTGGAGGTGCATTTGGAAGTTCTCACGTTCCTTCGGAAGTAATTTGTTTGTTAGAATGAGTTACAAGTCATGAAAGTAATAAATATTAGTTCTTCTGAACTATAAAACTGTTCCCATGAGTTTCATTTAATGATAATTTCTATTGAATCATTTGTTTGTTTGTTTGTTTGTTTGTTTGTTTTTTGTTATGGTTTTTGTTTTTGTTTTTGTTGTTTTTCTTTATATATCTATAAATACATTTTTTTATATTTTTTTTTGCTGGCATCCGTCCGTCAAAATGTGACGATGGTGTGAGCTTCGGAGGACGAAATTCACAAGGCATGGGATTATTCTTCAAGGATTATAAGCTGGTTCCCAACAGCAAATCGCCTCTCTCCACGCCGCTGGATAACCGAAGGGAACATCATTTGCATGATACAGCTTGGCACCAGTGGCGTCGCAGAAGTTGTCGGAATGTTTTATTACATTTGGGTGCTGGGTGGCTGAGTGGTCTAAACTGAGCAAATCTCAAGTTGGGGGTCTGAAGTTCAATTCTAGCCCAAGCCCAGTCAAACAAAATCATCACCGGCACCCCGGTAACGCGTCTATGAGAAGGAAACTCTGAATGCAAACCCAGGGATGGAGTCCCGTAGACGGATAACAATGGTACAATGAAACATTCCGACAACTACGTGGGTCCAAAAAAAATGTGTGCCACTGACATTTCAAAACAATCTATATATATATATATATATTCATATTTTTACTTATTAGAAAAGTATCCACTTTATTACTACTTCTTACTTTATGCATAAAGAATCACAGATCCAATAGAATAACAATTATAAATGTAGCGAATAAGAGCTGTTTTCTTTTTTTAATTATAAATTTTGTTTATCATTGTACTTTCAACTTTCTTAATCTTGGGTAGCTAACAGTAGCAGCAGAGGTCATTACATTTCTAAATTTTCTCCAGTCAAACCGTTGTTGTTGTTTTTTTGGTTTTGGGTTTATCATAACAGAGAATCCAGTGTCACTGATCAATGGTGCTTCCAAAAAAATGGTCAAAATTTGAATTACTAAATTTTCATAGTGGTAGATATCCCCCCCCCCCTTTTTTTTTTATAAAGATGATGTCATCGTGTTTTTATTTTGCCATGCATTCTTACCTTAGTTTACAAGAAAAGCATTTTCAAGATTTTGTCCCACTGTTTCTCACAACTCCTCCCTCATTGAAATGCACTGACAACATCAAATAATCACAGCGTGAGTCCTACTTTCCACTCACTGGACGTCTCAATCTCTGACCAGCATTCACTTGGCCTCAGTGTAACAATCACTCAGGATGAAGACACACTCTCCCATACCTGGCCAGACTACCTGTTTCAAAGACAGGGTAGTATACTGGTTGAACCTGCCCCATCGTTGTCAATTAATTGAAAAAACTTTAGTACCCAACCTCCCAACTTGAAGGCTTTTACACCAAGACTTTCCTGTCATAATTTTATCCTCCCGCAAAGCACAGTAGTTTCAATCTTGGTGGTAACCTATATATTTCCTATTGGCTTCGCCCCCTTGGTGGTGGAATGTACATTTTTACAATGAACAAATAGCTACACATCCAGTTACTTTTTGGTTTCCTTATTCATCTTTCTCATCCCTGTTCATAATTATTAAACCTGATACCCTGCGAGTCTCCCTTGTACAAATGACAGAACGAATGGGTAGAAATTATCCGATTTTATGTCATCCATGAACCATGAATGTGCTACCTGTCAATTCATTCCATTACTTAGCTTTTGTGACCTCCCCCTTTTATGTGTTACAACTTCTCACGCGATTTTCCAACAATACCAAATATATGAATCAGGCTATAACATATGTTTATATTAAAATGTTTTGTTTATTACGCACATTATAAAAATTTCTTGTTCCTGGCGATTTAATATCAGACTATGGGCCGCATGCCATGGAGTATAGAATATATTATTTAGCACACATGCCTGCATATACTTTTAGTTTTGAGCTTCGGTGAGATGAGATAACTTTTACACCTACTTGTTCAAATCGGCCGTAGCTCCTTCTTGTTTTACGATCCTACTGTTTGTCTCTTTAAATTGGCAATACAGCATCCGAAGAGGTATACCTTTGATTACAGCCTCGAAAAAGGTAACTTTAATTACAGCCTCCCAAAAGATACCTTTGATGGCAGCCTCCCAAAACGTACCTTTGATTACAACCTCCCAAATCAGGCCTTTTCAAGCCACATAGCCTCCCAATTCAGACCTATACAAGCCACAAAGCCTCCCAAGTCAAGCCTTGGAAAGTCACACGACTCTCGAAGGCCTTGACCACATACAAATATTGCTCTTCGTTGTGTGTCTGGGGCAATAATTACAAGGCTTTAAATGCTCAAACGTGTACGAACAGTAGGCAGGAGCAGGTCATATGCATGACTTATTGATGCGAAGGAAGAGGATATAATAGGGAGAATGTATTTTGATTATTTAACGTAGAAAAGCCTTTTTGACTAACCCTATTTTGAAAGTGACCAAGCTGTCAGGCTCGGAATTTCCCTCACTCGTAAAAACTCGTATGGCCTTGACATTGACGTCACAAAGTAAAAGCGCTGCGTGACTCCTCCCTTGCCCGCCCCCTTTTGGCTGGGGAAAACTTTGTTTATATTCAATGATTTTATTTATTCTAAAGAATGTCATTAGGTTACGCAATTTCTAGTATTTAATACCAGTGCGTTCTGATTGTGTTCCTAAATAAATAGGCTGTGTGCTGTTTTAGCAGCGGGATAGTATCGGAAAACAGATATTTATGAATTAGCAACGAAAATAATTAGATGGTTGGTGGACACCAAAACATGAGGAACTATATTAAAGGGTCATGGCATTAGGAAGGTTGAGTGCCATTGTTATAAAATGAAAAGATTTTGGAAACTCCGTGCAGGATGTTACAGCGACATGGTCAGTTAACACCAGTTGAAGAATTATTAATTTTTTTCTCCGTCTTTGCAAAAAGCTGGGAGATATTAAACAGCCTGCCATCAAATCTGGTGTGAATGTACACGTTGTCTTGAAAGTTCCTGGAGGAAAACTAAATAAGCATGGACAATAAAATGGAGCAAGCGTTTGTTCAAGCATGGACAATAAAATAGAGCAAGCGTTTGTTCAAGCATGGACAATAAAATAGAGCAAGCGTTTGTTCAAGCATGGACAATAAAATGGAGCAAGCGTTTGTTCAAGCATGCGACCTTGTTTTATGTCGGATGTAGTTTGGTTCTGTCTCAGACACTGCGCCGATGAAGGGGACTGCGCTGTCCATGCTTTTATGTCAAATGAATTTATGATTGAGAGGATTTTACGAAAGACAACCGCCCTTACCAAGCTAAATGTCTAGGAAGTCAATGACAATTCTATGACACTTCTACGTGTTCTATTATTCATTAATTTACTGTACATGTTTCGGGTTGAATTTCTGTTCTATCATTTCTAAATGAACTGTTCATACCGATGTTAATAGTGATTCTTTTTTCTCTTTTTTTTTGCTGAGCACTTTTCAGTTTTAGTCAACAGGTGGCGTCCTAGGTTTGTTTTCTTACAAAGCATTCCCATCGATTCAATAAAGGAAGGTCAGATAATTCCCATCTATTCAATAAAACAAGGTCAGATTTTTCCCATCGATTCAATCAAGCAAGGTCAGATAGTTCCCATCGATTCAATCAAACAAGGTCAGATAGTTCCCACCTATTCAATAAAGCAAGTTCAGATAGTTCCCATCTATTCAATAAAGCAAGGTCAGATAGTTCCCATCTATTCAATTAAGCAAGGTCAGATAGTTCCCACCTATTCAATAAAGCAAGGTCAGATAGTTCCCACCTATTCAATAAAGCAAGGTCAGATAGTTCCCATCTATTCAATTAAGCAAGGTCAGATAGTTCCCATCGATTCAATAAAGCAAGGTCAGATAGTTCCCATCTATTCAATAAAGCAAGGTCAGATAGTTCCAACCTATTCAATATTCTGACCATATGCATCAACCCACTTGTCCCCAGTTTGCCCTCAAATATACAATGAAAGTAAATTGGTCTTTTGAGACGCAGCAATCGATGCATATCCATGTGGTGACAGATGTGTTTGAACGCCTTCCTGTTCGTCCAAAGCGCGTACCATGGGTCCCACTTGACTCCGGACGTATTCGGCGCAGCAACGTCATTGTCATCAGCGGCCGCCAGAAGCTTCCAGACCAACTACGAGTAGGCCACTATAACTGCCAATCCGTGGGCTCAAAGTGCGGGGCGAAGCGAACAAAGATAGTAGAGTTCGTAAAGGACGAATTTGTTGACGTGCTGTTCCTGACGGAGACTTGGTTGAGGTCAACAGGGGATGATGCCAAGTGTGCTGACCTCACGCCACCGGGTTTCGATATTAAGTCCTTTCCGCGTGCTACGCGAGGTGGCGGCCTCGCTGTCATTTATCGTAGCCACCTCCCAGTGACTTTCACCTCCACATTCCCATTCCAGCACACCTCTCTAGAACTTGTTCAGTTCACCCTCAACACGCCCCACACTGTCAACATGTTCTGCTTGTACCGCACTCCGCCCAGTAAGAAGAACAAGCTCCTAAACTCCACCTTCCTCTCTGAGCTCCCTGACCTACTTGACTACTGCAACCTGCTCCGTGGAACAAGTGTGATCGTGGGCGACCTTAACGTTCACTATGACGTCCCTACTGATCCCTTTACTAGCAAGGTACTAGACATCCTCACAAGGTTTAGTCTTGTCCAGGGCATTAAGCAGCCCACCTACTATCGCAGCGGCCACATCATCGACTGGGTGGTGTACCGTGATGACGACAACTTGGTGGACAGCTGTACTGTGAGTCATATGCTCTCCTCTGACCATGCAGCGGTGCTCACTACACTCAACGTAGTTCCCCCAAAGAACCCACCTGTCTACAGGACCGTGCGTGACATAAACGCTATAGACAGAGCAGCCTTCAAAGCCGGCATTAAGACAATGCTTCAAGGGCTAGGTGCTGAGCTCAGCGCTCAGCATCTGGACGATGGCCTCCGAGCACTTTTGGACGAGCACGCCCCTCCCATGGCGCGACGTGTCCCGACTGGTCGCTCGTCGCCATGGTATGCAGGCGTTAGTGACCAACTCCGTCTGGCAAAACTCGTGCGAAGACGCGCTGAAAGACGCTGGGTAAAGACTGGACTGAGTGTCGACAGACAGATCTTTTGGACAGCGAAAGATGCGGTGGCAGAGATTGTACAGAGGGCAAAGGATGACTACTGGAGCTCAAAGGTCGAATCCTGTGCATCAACCAAGGCGTTGTTCAGCGCTAGTAACCGTCTCCTGGGCAACAGCAAGAATTTCACCCTCCCTACCGACATTGCACCAGAGCAACTCCCTGACGCCTTTGCGGACTTTTTCATCACCAGGGTGCAAATGATCAGGGAGGAGCTAGACAGCGCGACCCCTACACCTTCCTCACCGTTCTCGGAGGACGTTAGTCAGACAGAATCATTTGATAGTTTTCTGCCTGTGACTGAGGATGAGGTGAGGCGAGTCATCATCAGGTCTGCTCCCAAGTCTTGTGCCCTCGATCCTATCCCCGTCCCACTGCTTGTAGAATGCCTTGACGTCCTCCTCCCAGCACTCACCTCCATCATAAATTCTTCGATTCTCTCTGGCATATTCCCTCCCATTTTTAAACGGTCGATTGTCCTGCCCCTCCTAAAGAAACCCTCACTTGATCCAAACACACTCAAGAATTACCGCCCCGTCAGCAACCTCTCCTTTCTCTCAAAAATCATAGAAAAACTCATACTCTCTCAGCTCTCTGGCTATCTTCATTCTCGCAATCTCTATCCTTCCTCTCAGTCCGCCTACCGACTTGGTCATAGCACAGAAACAGCACTGGTCCGAGTCATGAGTGACCTCCTGCGCGCGATGGACGATGGCAAACTCTCTATTCTCACTCTGTTAGATCTCTCTGCTGCATTTGATACCATTGACCACCAGATTCTTCTTGACCGCCTTCATCTTTCTTTCGGACTTACTGGCTCAGCTTTAAACTGGTTCCAATCATATCTTTCTGACAGAACTCAAAAAGTCTCTATTTCCAACCGCTCTTCCAAACCTTCAGCCCTGTCTATTGGAGTTCCTCAAGGATCGGTCCTTGGGCCGGTCCTTTTCATCCTCTACACTAAACCTCTATCATCTCTCATTAGCCACCACTCAGTTTGCAGTCAATCCTTTGCTGATGACACTCAAATCAGTGACTCTTGCTTTCCTGATCAACTTGATGCAACAATCCTTCGCATACAGGAGTGCGTGGACGATGTAAAGCGTTGGATGACTTGCAACAAACTGAAGCTAAATGATGATAAAACGGAAATCCTACTCATCCACTCTCAAAACAAACCTCTCCCTCCATTCGCTCCTTCTTCTATATCTATTGGCAACTCTGACATTACACTCTCTCCCTCTGCCAAGACCTTGGAGTCACGCTTACGGACACCCTCTCCATGGAGAAACATGTCACGAATATATGCAGATCAGCATATAACGAAATTAGAAAAATCAGCACCATTAGACACCTCCTCTTCTTTGATGCCACAAAAACTCTCGTCTCTTCACTCATCATTTCAAAATTTGACTACTGTAACATTCTTCTCTCAGGCATTCCTCAACACCACATAGAAAAACTTCAGAAGGCACAGAACTCAGCATGCAGACTCATTTTTAAATCTAAGAAACATGATCACATTCAACCACACATGCGGCAACTCCACTGGCTTCCAATATCCTCTCGCATCACATACAAGTCTGCCAATCTTTGCTTCAACTCGTTCACTGACCCTCACTTTCCTGTCTATCTCTCTGAACTGTTGCTTCCTTACATCCCCACAAGACAACTACGTTCTTCCATTGACAGTAGAACCCTCTCAATCCCAAGAACTAAAACTAAGACCATCGGTGAACGCTCCTTCTGCTTCCATGGGCCCACGTTCTGGAACCAGCTCCCCTTCCATATACGTCATAGTGAAACCTCGTCCATTTTCAAAAAGTCCCTTAAAACTCATCTGTTTAGGTCCGCCTATGACCTGTGATGCACCCTCCTTGCCCTACCTCATTTTCTGTTTCGGGTTGATCCTGAAGTGTCAAAGTGTCCTCGTTTTATAGCCATTTTCATTGTTTCTATAGAATAGTAGTTACTATCCTAGTGTCTCATTTGTATTTACTTAGTTTACATGTTTTAATAATGGTAAAGCTCTTAGAGCTTTATGATAAGCGCTATATAAAAATGCCTAAATAAATAAATAAAGCAAGGTCAGATAGTTCCCATCTATTCAATTAAGCAAGGTCAGATAGTTCCCATCGATTCAATAAAGCAAGGTCAGATAGTTCCCACCTATTCAATAAAGCAAGGTCAGATAGTTCCCATCTATTCAATAAAGCAAGGTCAGATAGTTCCCATCTATTCAATAAAGCAAGGTCAGATAGTTCCCATCTATTTAATAAAGCAAGGTCAGATAGTTCCCATCTATTCAATAAAGCAAGGTCAGATAGTTCCCATCTATTCAATAAAGCAAGGTCAGATAGTTCCCATCTATTCAATAAAGCAAGGTCAGATAGTCATTATATTTTATGACATGGTAAGTGACAGTTAAAATGTATTTTAGAACATCCAAAACAGCTTCCTAATATAATGTATATCCTTGAAAAGACTGTTCAGTGCCACTAGCTACGAGCTGAAACACGAATAGCCTGAAGTAGTAAACTAATGGCAAAACAAACGTATATTCTGGAGAACCTGTTTTTATTACCGTTAACCAGACTTCCAAAATGCAATCTACAATATAGTAAGTCTAACTAATGTTTTTCGCAAAATACATGCCTGAAAAGAAAGCAACTTCGAAATATATTCTTTGCATCATATTTGAAATGCCAACCCCCCTTCCAGCCCAGAAAACTCATTAGCTGACCTGATTCAACGCCATATTATGATTATAATTTATAAAGCCTTAATTTGCTTGTACTTTAGGTTTTTTTCTCGTAAAATGAATTTCTTTCTCAAATAATAGTAAAATGCAAAAATTGATTAAAAATAATTCAATTATCAATTTGTAAAAATCAACAACCGATAATAAATTATCATTAAACATCCTTAAATGCAAGTATCGTTTAACATCATTAAATCCAAGTATCGTTAAACATCCTTTAATTCAAATATCGTTAAACATCCTTAATTCCAAGTATCGTTTAACATCCTTAAATCCAAGGGTCTTTTAACATCTTTAAATCCATGTATTGTTTAACATCTTTAAATCCAAGTATCATTTAACATCCTTAAATCCAAGTATCGCTTAAAATCTTTAAATATCCAAGTATCGTTTAACATCGTCAATCCAAGTATCGCTTAACATCTTTAAATCCATGTATTATTTAACATCTTTAAATCAATGTATCATTTAACATCCTTAAATCCAAGTATCGATTAAAATCTTTAAATATCCAAGTATCGTTTAACATCCTAAAATCAAAGTATCGATTAAAATCGTTAAATATCCAAGTATCGTTTAACATCCTTAAATCCAAGTATCGATTAACATCTTTAAATCCATGTATCATTTAACATCTTTAAATCCATGTATCATTTAACATCTTTAAATCCATGTATCATTTAACATCATTAAATCCATGTATCATTTAACATCGTTAAATCCATGTCTCATTTAACATCTTTAAATACATGTATCATTTAACATCTTTAAATGCATGTATCGTTTAACATCTTTAAATCCATGTATCATTTAACATCTTTAAAACCATGTATCGTTTAACATCTTTAAATCCATGTATTATTTAACATCTTTAAATATCCAAGTATCATTTAACATCTTTAAATCCATGTATCGTTTAACATTTTTAAATCCATGTCATTTAACATCCTTATGTTTCAAACTTAAATTTTTTTTAAAATTTTTTGAAAAACGAATACGCGGAAACTATTAAATCGTTCCCAAAAAGTCATCTTTATTTGGTTTAAATTACTTCAAACTCCTTGTAACAGGTGGGTTATTTCCCGATATGACTTGAGAACCTCTACGTGCAACTCAAGTAAAAAACCAAAAATGACATCAGGGTTAACCAAGTCCACCTGTTAAAGTTTCAGGTCCATCTGCTTAACGTCCAAGTCCAAGTCCACCTAGAGCTCCCAGACCTGGTAGGCCTCCCAGTAGACCTGGTAATACCGGTAAACCATTCAGTAAATTAAGCGGTAAATCAACCGGTAAATTGAGTCCTGCGACATTGCGAGCGAGGAGCTCTTCATCATTGGAGTCTGAAAGTGGAAATATTTATTTTCAGTAAAAGTTTAAAAGTAGGGGGAAAAAATAGATAAACATGACTGTTACGAACCCGATTCTACCAGTTTCGTTAGTTTCGCTTGTCTCGGGGTTATTCATTCCCTTAAAACAAACCAATGCTTCATAAAACAAACGTCTCTTTACAATTCATTCCGAAGAATCCACCAGTTCAGCACAACCATCGAGCCACAACATAGCAACAAAATGCCTCACGTCACTTCCCCTTACACAAAATACGTCACAAAACAGTATCCATTTAATAGCAACATCTACCCAAATACTCTCCAAACAACACGCAATCACAATAAACATACAAGTCTTTAACAGTAGACAATAGTTTCACAATAATTCTGTTTAAGGTTGTAATTGTTCCTGTTGTTGATCTTTGTTGGTTTTTGTTTTTGACCAACCGATGACCTACCTGTCACAGGTCACATGCAATCCCGGCTAGATAATTTTGGTTGCACGCTAAGCTATGAATGTTATAAGATGACGAACACCAAAAACATTCCTTAACCCGAGAGTACGAAATGGCTTTTAGGTAGGGTTTAAATACAATGAACATAACAGAGCATTATGTCAACTAGAACAAGACAGACCATTGTGTCAACTAGAACAAGACAGATCTTTGTGTCAACTAGAACAAGACATATCTTTGTGTCAACTAGAACAAGACAGATCTTTGTGTCAACTAGAACAAGACAGGTCATTGTGTCAAATAGAACAAGACAGATCTTTGTGTCAACTAGAACAAGACAGATAATTGTATCCACTAGAATAAGACAGATCATTTTGTCAACTAGAACAAGACAGATCATTGTGTCAACTAGAACAAGACAGATCTTTGTGTCGACTAGAACAAGACAGAACTTTGTGTCAACAGAACTAGACAGATATTTGTTTCATCTAGAACAAGACAGACCATTGTGTCAAATAGAACAAGACATATCTTTGTGTAAACTAGAACAAGACATATTATAATGTCAACTAGAACAAGTCAGATCATTGTGTCAACGAGAACAAGACAAATCATTGTGTCAACGAGAACAAAACAGATCATTGTGTCAACTAGAACAAGACATATCTTATTGTCAACTAGAACAAGACAGATCATATTGTGGGCTAGAACAAGACAGATCATTGTGTAAACTAGAAAAAGACAGATCAATTCTTCAACTAGAATACGACAGCTAGACTAGAATAGACATATCATTATGTCAACTTGGACAAGACAGATCATTATGTCAACTAGGACAAGACAGATCTTTATATCGACAGGAACAAGAACGATATTTATTATTATCATTATTGGTTTTATATAGCGCGGAACCTCCCTCAGCTTAGGGCTGGGCTCACATGCTCTACATACATTTTAACAAATTGAACATAAAAAATAAAATACATTAATTAAAAAAACGAAACAAATGTATATTCACTCCACCCATTCAAGAACTATTTACATGTCAAGCCATGGACGGCACACAGCAGCATCGTTTATCGGTCAGAGGGGGGAAATCACTCAGGATAGTAGAGTTTAAAGAGATGTGTTTTGAGTGCAGTTTTGAAGACTGCAAATGGTCCACAAATTGCGAATATATCATTATGTCGACTAGAATAGGACAAAACATTTCATTTTTTTCTAAAATTATTATTTTGTCTTCAATATCCCTATATATTTTTACTTCAGGTTATATTGTCTGTAATATCCCTGTACAATTGCATTTCAGTCTATTTTGTCTTCAATAGCCAAATATATTTAAACTTAGGTTTTAAGTCATATAACATTTCGAAAATTATTGCAAAATATAAACTAGACAACGGATAAATTAATCACAATTTAACCAAATTATTTTAGTAAGAGGCGAGGGGTTTGTTGTTGTTTTTGTGGGGGGTTTTTTGGGGGGGTGGGGGTTTTGTTGTTGTTTTGTTGTTTTTTAATTAGGATCGAAAATTTAAAAGTAACACCAACATTGTGATCGATAGAAACTTTTTTTAAAATCAGAAAATGAACTTTACCAAACATACATCTGTTAACAGCTTTTTTTTTTCAACATAAACTAATGGCTACTGGCCTAACGTTACACTTGTATTAAACTTGTCTAGATCAAAGCGGTCTCTCTATATTTGATAAAGAGAAAGAATTGAACCCACATGCCGATATCTCTTTATTAATAGACGAGTAAAACATACTTGTGTACGTCCCGACGGGGCCCTAAGAGGCACAAGCCTGTGTTCTAACAGAGTCTAATGGACTCTTAGATCAAGTAATTTAACATCGTTATTTTTGTTAAACCCCACTATTCATAAAGTCTACCAGAATGAACCGTGCTCTGGTTTCAAGCAGTGTTTAATGGGGAGAAAAAAAAACAGTATAACACACATGTCCGGATGTGACCATGTCAAATGAGACCCATGTAGAAAAACGTAAGAAGCACCAAGTAAAGATAAGAAAGCTTTAAGTAAACTACCTTCATTGTTTGCTGGCATCCCTGCTGACAACGTCACCAACAACACCAAGGCGACGACAAACAAGGGGCGCATCTGGCAATAAACAAGAATTTCTGTCATTTAAAAAGCAGTGCTATTTCAATGATGAAGAAACAAATTGAAAGAGAACCTTGCAAGTATATTGTAGGTAAATCTTGCACATATTGGTGCATTACATAAAGTGTAAGTAAATCTATTACATCTTCACACATTATAAAACTGAGTTAAATCTCATGATCATCAATTAAAGTTGTGACTGGTTTATACTAATTTTGATTACCGTCTGGACTAGAAGAGAAGGTTGAGATGTTACATCATCATTTGCAAGTTTTGAATCCATATTATGTATATGTCATTTCATTAAAAAAAATTCTGAGAGACTTCACGATCTCATGTGTGTAAATCACATGTTAGTTGATAATTCTTTCTTTTGATTCATGGAGCAGAGAAGGGGATAGTAATAAAAAAAATTATGTTGATTGCGTGACGAAGTTCAAGATCTGATACCAACAGTTTTATTTAGAGAAGGTGTTGCAGTAAGCATTTAAATTGTATCTGAATATGGACATTGGTGTTTAATTTTCTGTCAAAAGACTTTAAACTAGTCGTTGAAAAACTAATACCACTTACCCCAAACGAACACATTGCATTATATAATATATTTGGATACATTACATGCTTAAAGTAAATGTTAGATGTCTAGAAAGCATGCTAACAAACGAAAAAATATGGTATATCGATATTCAAATAGCGCTTCATCAAATTAATTAGATTGGAGGTTTTGTTTGTATTTTGATTAATTCTTAAGTTTAGATACTTTTACACCCAATTATGTGTGCATCCTCTTTATTGTGTGCATCCTCTTTATTGTGTGTATCCTCTTTATTGTGTGTATCCTCTTTATTGTGTGCATCCTCTTTATTGTGTGTATCCTCTTTATTGTGTGCATCCTCTTTATTGTGTGCATCCTTATCACGGGGAAAGACTCGGGGAGGAGGCGCTATGGATAAGTTTAAGGCCTCAAGGGGTGCGGGGGGGGGGCTGAAAAACGTTAAGAACTACTAGTTTATAGCCTTGATGTCCTTCACCAGACAATCCATGAGAACGATTACTACACCTAAAACATCGACAGGCATTTTACCACGACACGTAGCATCGCTCAGTGGGTCAGAATCAGGTAATTGTAGGGTGCATACCAGATGACCAAATATCTTAAGGATTTGTTTAATAGTGCGCCAATATTAAGACTTGCAGCATAATAACTTTATGACATGGCGGCTCAGCATTTTGATAATATATTCTCATTATGAACAAGCACATGATGCTCTAACAGACTAGCGTTTAGTTTGTTTTTTTTTTAAAAACAGGAGGAACTGTGTTAGAATCTTGAAGATTAAAGTAAATCTATGGAGTTATGGAAAGTATTTATATCCATTTTCGATGTTAAAAAATAATCCTCTGATTTAAAACAATAAAGACAGCAACGCGATTAATGACGTATAGTGAAAGGCGCGGTAAAAGCATATGTTGCCTAGCAACGTGAAATAAACGCACACAAAACTATATCAATATTAAAACAACAACAAAAAATACTTTATCAGTATTTATCATTATGGGTCCATATGACATAACGCAAAATTCAATTATTTTTAAATCGTGTCAGTTTATTGCTGGTAAACTATTTTCCTTAGATATAATTATAGAAATGTAATCCTTCTATACAATGTACACACAATTATCTCCCCATCATTTCAATTCTAAATTAAAGGATTTTTATTTACTGAGACAACAACAGAAATGTGGGCCGTGTGAGTAGACAATTTACACCAGATACTCGGCCCCAGTCTGTGAATAGACCATTTACAGCAGGTAATCAGTCCCAGTGTGTGTAAACAAATTAAGTCCTTGTTCGATCATCCTATAATTAAATGGTGACAGCTAGAAGGATACAACCAGCAGGCCACCTTCGGTGTAGTGTGGAATATTTTACAGTGCCAGAGCTATCCATTGATTTTGCTCTAATTATTTGATAATGTTTGCACAAATTATATTGATCAATCGCAACTCGGTTTCATTTTCGTAGAATGTTTATTGATGGTGATTTGCTTGGATAAAAGAGTTACTTGTTAGGGATCAGAGATATATAATTATTATTTTGAAATTCAGAAAGTCGAAGCCCTACATTTTGTCAGAAAATATACATCTTTTCATACATTTATTAATGTTTTGAAAAACTAAATATACTTTTATCAAATTTTTTTTTTAATTTACTGCATTGAATTATCTAATGTTACAATATGTATATAGAAATTAAATTATTTCAATAAAGTTTCTTCACTTGGGCATGTCACAAGTGTTCATTCAACTTTGAATTGACAAAAGTTGTGTGGTTTTTTTTCTCAAATAGTTTCAACGTTCAAATGCCAATATTCTCGGAGAAAATGAACATTAGTGTCAAGTTTCAGATTTCTGCGGAGCTACAGTCGAAAACACCCAAAAACGGAGAGTTCGTTCCCCCTGATATCCTGATGACTGGCAGCGAGAGGGCGCTGATGGAGATCATTGTTGACATGACCTTCAACTTCGCCATCGCTTTCATCGGCATCTTCACCAACATCATCGTCATTGCGGTCTTCGCTAAACAAGGGTTCAAGGACAGCGTCGGCATCTCCATGACAACCATCGCTGCCTGGGACCTTGTCAAGAGCATAGGTGGCACCATGCAAAGAATGGCAGGCCCCATAGGTATCTGGTCTCCAGCCAGTGCGAAAAGTTGGTCCAACATCTGCCTTGTAATATTTAATTATCTTGTGTCTTTTTCTACGTACGTGACCAGCGTTCTCGCAGCGTATGTCGCCATTGAAAGGTGTCTTTGCGTGACCATGCCTCTAAAGGTGAAATGGATGCTCACGCGAAAAGTTTCTTTCGTAGTGTGCAGCCTGGTGTCGTTTGTCGTGTTTGGTTGCTTTGTGGTCGTTTTCGGCATTTATGACATCGTTTGGGTCTGGGACCCCAGCTACAACGCATCGGTCGCCGTCTACCAGTACAACGCTTTCTCTACCCAGCACACCGAGGCTCTCTTCGGCTATTACAATCTCTCAGGCACGCTCTGGCCAATGGCCAGTCTTGTCGTCATCGTCATTTCCGCTGTCGTCATCTCAGTCAAACTCCGCCAGGCTTCTGAGTTTCGAAACCAGCATCACAACGGCGGGACGGTCAAGGACAGTCGTGAATCAGGTGCCCCTAACAACGGTCAAGCCAACCCGAACCCCAAGGCCAGCCGCGACCAAAAAGTCGTAAAGATGCTGCTGGTCATTATAGTCCTCTACATTATTAATTTGAGTCCCCGCGTTGCCCATTACCTGGCCAAGTATTTTATCACAGAGTACTACTATCTCCGTGCGTACCACAACCTGGCAACTGCCATGGCATACATTGTGTTTTTCTTCGACTATCTCAATACTTCTGTTGGTCTCTTTGTGTTTTTGTCCATGAGCTCCACCTTTAGGGCTACGTACAAACAATTGTTCCCGTATTGTTCCCGAAGTTCTAAACCTGGCAAATAAAGCACTCGGTCCCATTTATATTTTGTGTCTACTAAAGATGCGTGTATTAATTTATTTATTTTTTATTTATTCTGTATCTTATAACCCAATTTAATCTTGAAACATTGCCTGTAAGAGGTTTGCAGAATTTTTTAGATGGGCTTTTAAGTGTGAACTATTACGATCAAAGTTATTGGCCACAATAAACCAATCAAAGAGTCCAAGGTAGTTACGGGAATGGTGGGAATAATTCGTTATTTTATTTTGTAAATTTTTGCCAATAGTATCAGTTGACTTGATGGCCTCACTTGCTACGAAGCTGCAATAAATAACGTACTATAACATCAAACTATAACATCTAACATCCATATATAACGTCTAACTATAAAAAAAAATGTATCTCCTATGCCTGGGACCTGAACAATTTAAATAAAGAGTCAGATAAGCAAATTAAATCTACTTCAATAAAAATAGGCTACAGAATTATTAATTCAGCTCTCTGGTAACAGTCTGAGTGACTTAGTGTTCTTCCTTAATGTGCAAACAAGTTTCAACTGCAGCAGTAGCATTCAGTTCAGCTGTCAGCAGTAGCATTCACTTCATCTGTCGGCAGTAGCATTCACTTCAGTTGTCAGATGCATCTTTTTTTTTTAAAGTAACAAGGGCCTCCCTCTTTCGACCTTGCCGATTTGATGCAATGGCAAGACTTTGTCAAGAAGACTGGGAATAGACCAGAAAGTGATGGATGACCAGCAGTGTGCCCCGGTGTCTCACTTGTCAAGATGACTGGAAATAGACCAGGATGTGATGGATGACCAGCAGTGTGCCCCGGTGTCTCACTTGTCAAGACGACTGGAAATAGACCAGGAAGTGATGGATGACCAGCAGTGTGCACCGTGTCTCAGTGGTCAAGACGACTGGAAATAGACCAGGAAGTGATGGATGACCAGCAGTGAGCCCCGTGTTTCACTGGTCAAGACGACTGGAAATAGACCAGGATGTGATGGATGACCAGCAGTTTGCCCCGTGTCTCCCTGGTCAAGACGACTGGAAATAGACCAGGATGTGATGGATGACCAGCAGTGTGCCCCGTGTCTCCCTGGTCAAGACGACTGGAAATAGACTAGGAAGTGATGGATGACCAGCAGTGAGCCCCGTGTCTCACTGTGCTTAGACTTAGAGCTTTAAGTTTACCATCAACGATTTGCAATAAAAATGTTGTTGTTGTTTTTTTAATTTGACTTTGACAGTACTCCAATAATGTTCAATTGTCCATGACAGTTGTCCATGACAGTTGTCTATGACAGTTGTCCATGACAGTTGTCCATGACAGTTGTCCATGACAGTTGTCGATGACATATCATCTCAACTATTTTTACAAAACAAACAAACAAGAACTTACCATTTTGTCAAGAGATGATTTTTTACTGTACTTATTACTTGTAGGTGGTTCATAACATTGATAAGAAGTTTATAAAATTGATAGCGGTTCATAACATTGATAAGAAGTTTATGAAATTGATAGGTGGTTCATAACATTGATAAGAAGTTTATAAAATTGATAGTGGTTCATAACATTGATAAGAAGTTTATAAAATTTATAGTGGTTCATAACATTGATAAGAAGTTTATGAAATTGATAGGTGTTTCATAACATTGATAAGAAGTTTATAAAATTAATAGTGGTTCATAACATGGATAAGAAGTTTATGAAATTGATAGGTGGTTCATAACATTGATAAGAAGTTTATAAAATTAATAGGTGGTTCATAGCATTGATAAGAAGTTTATAAAATTAATAGGTGGTTCATAACATTGATAAGAAGTTTATGAAATTGATAGGTGGTTCATAACATTGATAAGAAGTTTATGAAATTGATAGGTGGTTCATAACATTGATAAGAAGTTTATGAAATTGATAGGTGGTTCTAAATATTGATAGATAATTTACAACACTGATAGTTGGTTTGTGGTTCATTTCTTGGTGGGTCGGTAAAATGAAAGCGTTATTTCCAAATCACCATTTGTAGATCTTTCATTGGTTAGTACATCATTTTTTGGCTCTAATCTCTTGCAAATAAGACGCTCAAACTCGATATTTCTAAATAAATCAATAATCCCATGGGACATCTTGATGAGAAATTGGAGAAAAAAAATGTATCTGATCTCTAGAGACGATTATTCTAAAAATGCAAATAAGTTCAAACGAAACAAGTGGTAGATTTTATCGAACGGTAAGAAATGTAATCAACTTTTTTTTGCAAACGCATCAGCCTTTCTCTTCATAATTCTTGACATAGCAATTACAACGAACGGACGAGAGAATGGAGTGTTTGAGTTGAGGCTAGAGGATCAGAAAATGGAGAGTGTTTGTTTTGAGGTTAAAGGAGTGAGCGTGTATGAAGATTTTATTTCATGTCTTTTTTGCCTTTGATTTTGATTAATTGCAAAAATTAATTAATGACCTTTGGTTACTTTTAGAAGGTATTCATCTTTTGGTTGGTATTATTTATTACTAGCTAATAAACCCATCGTTTCCCGGGTTCACACTCGTCAGTACTGCTACAGCTTTACCAATGAGCATTAATTACATGAAAGACCCTGTGATAGCTGATACGCTAACGAACCATTCTAATTTAAGAATTTTTCAAAAAGGCAAAGAAAGAAAAAAGGCTCGACAAAATCATTATTTTAAAGACTGACATTTGTGTACACTCCCTTCAACAATGTCTTTAAGAAAATATTTGAATTTTAAAGTTATGCCATCAAATAATAGTGTTAACAAAATTTTTAAAAAAATTCTTATTAAATTGAACTGAAGTTAGGGGCCTTGTCCCCAAAAAGGAGTCCTGGTCAGAAAAGTTATGTTACAGTTTCCTTTGAAAATGGGGCCCCCTGGGAAAAAAATCACTTAGATATTAATTCATGTTGACTTTTAAAAGTTAGTTGCACCATAAAAACTGTATAGCCTACAATTCCCAAAGATATAGCCTCTTCACAGTTTTTGTAATTATAGCCTCCCCCCCCCCACCCGAGACGTATTTTTTAAATATTTCATTTTAATATTGTATTTTAAAAAATGACCAGATATAAGGCATGACCGTTTATTAAAAATTAGCTGCCCCCCCCCCTTCCCCCCTCGGCCCAAAAGTGATGGATGATATTAAAATTCAAAAGTTGTCCAACTGAAATCGGTTGGGAAATGCTGGACACCGAGACTATAATAGTTATAATTATGGGACCTTTAGTTTGGCCCCGATTAGAGTGGATATTATTATCTCCTCACCAATACATCCACTTATTGAATTAAAATTCCCCCTCCCCTTTTTTAAAAAAAAACAGTAAAATCCTAATTTTTGGGGGTGGGAGTTGAGGCTGAAAATTTGAAGAATGTGTTGACATTGGCAACGTCTATGTCAAGTTTCAGCTCGATAGGACAGGCCCGTTCTTAGGCACACGCTGACTACGCATCCGCGTAGGGCCCCGAACGTGAGGGGGCCCCCATGAGGTGCCCTCGATCCCCCGGTTTTTTTTTACCCTGTCACTGCAGCCGTCTGTGTCACTCACGTTACCTTCCTCATCCTAAAATGTATCATTCTGAGTTGAATTCGGAGGCAGGGGAAGGGAAGCAGCAGGGGAGCTTTGGGGTGGCAGACAGGAAATCGGGGGCTTGGCCGTGGGAATGGGATGAACGCAGAATGGAGGTGCCGCAGTGGTGGGTGGTGTTTTCTCCTCAGCTCGAGGGAGGATGACGGAAAATGGATCATTTAGCTATCCGAAGAATGTTGCCATAAGCAAAAGAACAAAAGCGAAGTTAATATAAGGGGTTGAAAAGCTGGCCATAGTCGTTTGAAACTACATTGACCACAATTTTGTATAGTCACCAAATCATTCAAGGAAAACTCAGGAAGGATGTGGGCATGTATGGTTCTTATGATAATCCTGTACATGTATGAACAATCCCTGTACATGTATGAACAAACTCTGTCCATTTATCAACGATCCCTGCTATTGTATGAACAATCCCTGTCAATGTATGAACAATCCCTGTCAATGTATGAACAATCCCTGTCAATGTATGAACAATCCCTGTCAATGTATGAACAATCCCTGTCAATGTATGAACAATCCCTGTCAATGTATGAATAATCCCCGGATTGTAGACCGGTAGAAAGGTAGTAAACTCTTCTCACCATTCATCAACAAAAATGTCAATAAATGGTTCTAAATTTATAGGGATGACACCTTGTTGTTATTTTTTTCCTTTAAAACGCATGCGCACTGAGTGAAACAAAATTAGAACCTACTTGGCATTAAATCCTTTAGACATTAACTTCGCTCTTGTTCGTGGGTGGCTGGCTGGCAGGCTATATCTAAGGACGGCTAATTGACCCACTTCCCGTCAATCTATCGAGCTGAAACTTGGCACAAAGACTCGTTACCTACGACAACCCATACTCATAAATTTTCATTCCCACAATCCCAACCCCTAACCCCCCACCCCCCCCCCCAAAAAAAAAAAATCAA
>CAXITT010000340.1:285258-300927 GCA_964033795.1 Lymnaea stagnalis | reverse complement strand
TCTCTCTCACTCTCTCTCTCTCTCTCTCTCTCTCTCTCTCTCTCTCTCTCTCTCTCTCTCTCTCTCTCTCTCTCTCCTCTCTCTCTCTCTCTCTTCTCTCTCTCCCTCTCTCTCTCTCTCTCTCTCTCTCTCTCTCTCTCTCTCTCTCTCTCTCTCTCTCTCTCTCTCTCTCTCTCTCTCTCTCGCCTTCTTTCGTAACCCGAGGCACATTTCGTTACCCGATACAAAAAAAATTCGGAGTTGTTTTTCGTAAACCGATGTCTTCGTGAACTGAGGAGTTCGTAACCCGAGGTACCACCGTATTTATGTTCAGAGCTTAATTTCCTTTCATTGGTCATTGATTTTGACGCCCCCTCCCTCCCCAACCGCCCTTGCGCCGCTCCTATTTTACCACCCTACATAAACAACACTTTAGCAATCGGAATGAAACATACATCACATAGTTACATATATCACATCATTACATACATCACAGCGTTACATACATCACATCGTTACTCAATTCTTCGCACTCCAAACATATTGGACTGGTCTTTATTAGTGTGTGTGTGTGAGTGTTTTTGAATGTATGTGTGAAAGCATGTTTATATGTATATGTGTGTGTATGCGTGAGTGTATGTATGTCAGCGCATCTTTGTAGTTATGTTTGTCTGTGCCTTTGCCTTCACTCTTCCACTGAATTTCAAATGGTTCGATATCCAGCTTCAAATGATATCATCTCCTTTGCTTGTCTAAGGTTAAGAAAGGGGAGAGTAACTACTTGTGTAAGGTCAAGACAAGGGAGGGTAACTACTTCAGGCGAAATAACTCTTCATTTTCTTGTTTTTCTTTCAATTAATCACGCAAAAAAAAATCCAATGAAGAACTCACGAACAAACGGGTATCAAGTCCATCGCCCTCTCTCTTACTCTATATCCCTCTCCCTTTCTCTATCTTTCTCCCCTCTCTCTCTCACGCTCACTCTCACTCTATTCCTCTCTCTCTTTCCTCACTTTCTCTCTCTCCCTCTCTCTTTATCTCTCCCCCACTCACTCTCTCTCTTTCTCCCTCTCTCTCTCTTTCTCATTCTCTCTACCCCCCTCTTTCTCATTCTCTCTCTCCTGTCTCTATCTCTCTCTCTCTCTATTTATATATATATATATTTATATATATATATCAATCTCTTTCAATCTCTCTCTCAATCTCTCTTAATATTTCTCTCCATCTTCCTCTCAATTTCTCACTCTCTCAATCTCCCTCTCAATCTCTCTTTCATTCTATCTCTAAACTCTCTCAATCTATCTCAATATATCTCAAAATCTCTCTCTCACCCTCTCTTTCTCTCCCTCTCTCATTCTCTCAATACCAGAAGATCGAACCGTGACGTCATTTTATTTCACAAGAACATCTCTCCATTTCTAACATCTACTCTCAGCAATCTGACCACATACCGACAGTTTGACCAGTTGCCTGCACTTTGACCTCCTAATATAAGCTGACCAGTTTGTCTGGATGCTCTGGATACGAAATCAAAGGCTCAGAGCAACCGGAGCCATAGGGGGGGGGGGGGATTGTGTTGTGCTATACTTTTTTTTCGACACCCCCCACCCCAAACTCGTACGGACAATACGCATTTAGCCCCCATCCCCATTCAAGACCAAAGAAATCAAATAATTTAATAGATAGGTGTGACGTCACAGGAATACAAACAATTTATTTTTGGGTTTATACCGCCGACAGTTTGACCAGCCCAATGGTCCCATAATATACGACGCGTCGCTCTGGGTGCCATGATGCCCTCAGGAAGAGGTGTCAGAATGGTGCAAAGAGGGCAGTCACAGCGGGCGCAAAAATCTTCTTTAGATAGGATCTTAATTGTGAATTGAATATATATAAAATCCCAAATACTTCAGAAAGACAAGAGGGGCCAAAAAATCGTCTTTTTTACCGGGGGCACTTTTTCGCAATATTAAGTGGCGCCATTTTCCGGCTTTGTCCCCCAGGTGCAGCATTTCCCCCGCAGCGTACAAACAACGGTAAAAACAGAATACAATAAAAATGGCACTTAACTGAAAAGTAGTACCCGACAGTGCAGCTTAAAAATGGTGAAAACCTTAATTTGGCACAAGCGCCGGGAAAAGAAACATAGAAACAACTGAACTAGCACAATGAAGATAGAGCGGACGAAATACTCCAGTAACACTTCTGCTACCGAGTATTATTGAAGAGATATCTGTCTAGTTCATTTTTGAAAAGAAATGGTAACATCATGAAGATAATTGCGTGATACTTTTACAGCACTGGAGATATGAATATGCAATTTTAGGACTTTTAGATAGAGCTGAAACTATTCAGTGCGCTTGCCTTTGCGGCGAAATGAGATCAGACAAATGGAAATAAGACAAGCAAGTCGTCGCTGCCAAACGTTCGGACAAGCCGGACGACGAGAGGAAAGTATGGATAAGTACGGACGCAAAAGGTTGTACGGAAAAAGGGGGTCGAAAATACAAACTGTCTGTACTAAATACAAACGTCTGGTAACCTTGGGTGCCGGAAATTTGATCGAACGGAAATTTGGTTGAATTCCCTTTTCAGTTCACACGATCTAATTTTGCGTCAAATTTCTTTTTGAACGCACAATACTATATAGTAAAGCAAAATTTTCCGTCGACGAAAATTCTTTCAAACAAATTTCTAGATTCGGGTAACCCTACCTAATAGCACTTTGACCTACTAATAATAATAAAGTTTATTTCAAAAACACGCTTCATCCCCAAAGGCTTGAAGCGTGGTACAAAGTCAACAAAAAAAAAACAATAACAAAAAAAATCTATAATTTACAACATTTAAAACAAACGCAACACTACAAAAACTAATTACAAGCAAACAATCTCAAAGTCTTTCTAGCCATTTCAACCCTGAGCAACACAGCCAATATGCATTAACTGGAAAATATGGTAGACAATCATCCCAGAAGGTGTTTGCGAAATAGATGTGTCTTTAAATCGGTTTTAAAGGACCCCAGTGTCTGGTTGTTTCTGAGAGCGACAGGAAGGGCGTTCCAAATTGTTGGACCAGCAAATACTACCCGCAGTGTGACCTACTATCCGAATGTGTACCTTCTGCCAGCACTTTGAACTTGTACCAACACTTTGACCTACTGCCAAATAATTAGTAGCACAAGATATGTTTAGGTTTGAGAAAAGATAGAACAATGGAGAGAGCAATTCGGTTAAATGCCTTCTTCAGCAGACACCACAAAACAAGAAATAACAAATTACTTAAAACGAAAAAACCTATGTGTTCCCAGATAGTGTTTTATATCATCGATCATCTACCAACAGTTCGACCTATCACCAGTAGGGTATTGCATAGGGGCAAAGCAGCACCCACCCTGGGTGCCATCTTTAGTGGGCGCCAATATCGTCTTTTTGCTTTCAAGATATGTATATTAATGTATACCTAACTATGATGAGGGCGCGTAAATTCAGCCTTGTTTTGGGTGCATTTTTTTTGCCTCATACTCGTCGAACAGTCTGTCATAATAAAACGAATTTCTTCAGCTATTGTTAGGTCTAATGTGTTTCCGCTGCTAAATACCCCCCCCCCCCCCCCTAAGTCCTCCCATTTGACTTGTGTCTACTCATCCCAGTCACAAACATCTCTACAACTATGGCCTGAACTAAGTCCTCCCATTTGACTTGTGTCTACTCATCCCAGTCACAAACATCTCTACAACTATGGCCTGAACTAAGTCCTCCCATTTGACTTGTGTCTACTCATCCCAGTCACAAACATCTCTACAACTATGCCCTGAACTAAGTCCTCCCATTTGACTTGTGTCTACTCATCCCAGTCACCTCATTGACATTTACGCACACCGCCCAATCCATCGCCGCCGTCCACATCATTATCAAAACAACTCGTCGCGTAACGTGGTGTCTGTCCAGCGAGCCAACGGTCGAGTCTGGAACCACAGAAATTCCGTTGCCAGACGCCATCTTGCCTGCTTGTAAATATCCGACACCACAGACCCAACGCTGACATTCTGCCCCACCAGGGGCTTCCTGTGACATCGCAGTAGAGATTACCGGCTAATTAGTCCCGGCGCTTGCGAAACGTGTCCAATGTGACCAAAGCTTGTTGTGGAATGATCTCGTCTGGTAAGACGCCATGTTTGTTTCTGTGTGAGTCGTAAGTTATTGATCTCCTCGCGAGCAGCGGGTTCGTTCGGGCAACGTAAATTATTGACCTGAACTAAAGAGGGCGGAAAAATCAATCGTTTTAAACTTTGCCATGTTGTTTATTGTGACAGGCTGTAGAAGTATGCATTATGTCACAATGATGCGCGATTTGTTGTGACAATTTAAATTTATGTCACAATGGCATGTGTTTTACTGTGACAATTTAGATTAATGAGTTATGTCACAGCGGGATGTGGTTTATTGAGACAGGTTAAATTAATGTGTTATAACACCCTGTTATATGGCTAAATGTGACAGGTTAAATATTAATGTTTTATATTAATTATAGTGTATGGGGTGGAGGTGAAGACAGTGATGGTTACATAAATATGTATTATGTCACTTATAGTGTTGTAACTGACAAACCATTTTAAACGTAGCCATTCCGTATGTTTTAGGTTTAAATCATTTTAAATAAACCGAGTACATAAGACAAGTATAGTTTAGCTAGTTAAATCATTTTTTGTTAATCATATACACGTATCGTAACATTTACTTACTTACTGTTATCGAGTATTTTTCTAATCCTTTATTGTGTTTGGCGTTGGTTTCTTCGTTAATTTAATTGTAGGCTTGAAGTTACTCTAAGTAGTTTTGTGAATTGGTTTTTCGCTTTAAAACTTAGTAGCATTTCAAATAGCAAGCTAAAACTCCTTTCAGTAGGTTGAGATAATGTAGCGTGTGCCAAGAGACAGGTTGAAGTGAATTAATTACGCTAAAGGAGAAAAAGAAAAACGTGTTATTTTTTCTTAATCTAAAATTCTTGTGACAGTTATTTATTGAATTTGCGGCCAACGTATTCCATGCTACGTGAATTACATTTGGTCTCGTGGTTACATTTAAGCTTTCCACTTCAGTGTCGAAAGTGAGTTCAATTATTGCTGTTCTTAACTGGAATTTGTATAAGGATGTGGTTATGCATATACTGGCAGTAGTGGTGGAACGGACTAAGCTTTTTTGTCGCCTCCCTTCAACGAAAACAACTCTGCAAGTGGCTAAAAGTTTCTCAACCGTGCCGACCGCCCCCCCCCCTGCACACCCCCTTTTCTACACCCCTGAATGGCAGGAGTCAGGCACACTGGACAGGTTCCACCGGATATGCTCCACCGGACATATGCCATCGCCATAGTTGTCTTTTGTAAAAATGAAATTATTCCGTGGTACACTGTAAAAATATTATACTGCAACTTCGATATTAAATCATTTTTATCTACCCCCCCCCCCCCCCCTCCCCCCCCCCCCCACCCCCCCCCCCCCCCCCTCACCTTACCCTCACCTTCCCCTCACCTTACCCTCACCTTACCCTCACCTTATCCTCATTTTACCCTCACCTTACCCAGCCAGTCATCAATGTGTTATAAATACGCCTCTGAGCATCTCATCGTTACGGTCAGAACATGATTAACCAAAAATACAAATACACGCAAAATAGCGGTGTTTCCCCGGACAATTTATATGCAGATCAGGTTAGGAGAGGAGTGCCCTCCCTTTCAATGATGCTGCCCTTCAGTTTAGCATAACAACGATAACAAGGACAACAACGACAACAATGATAACAACGATAACAGACATGCGTTCGTGTAAATGGAAACAAATAAAAACAAAAAACTAAAAGACGACACGAATAACAGTTGAAGCGGCTATTTGTCTACGCAAATCACTAGAACACAGGTTTAGTATCAGCGAGCTGTTGGGGGCGAAAACCAGTGTTACAATTTAGATTTCAACCAGTCGGTGGAGGAAGACTTCCATTGTACAGGGTGGATAGTTGGATTAGCAGTGTTTGCGAAAGCGAAATCTGATTATGTAAATCAATCTGATGAGGGAAAGAACTATTTAACAAACTGTCCAATGGGGTATGTCTTGTTTGTACTCTATATCTAGTTTATGGTAATTTTCCAAATAGCTGTCTCACTCTCTTCAGTGCATTTTATCAGACATAAAATTAGGAGTATTGATTAGTACTGGGGGGGGGGGGGGGGGGGGGCACAAAGGCACCATAATACCACGATGGGTTACTTCCAGTGGCGTAGAAAGGGGGCTTGAGGTGGGTGTGCGCTCCAGGCGGCCCATTTCTTCTTTATATTAAAGGGCGCCAATATTGGGCAAGCGCAAAGTTTTTCGTGGGGATGGCGCCCGAAATCTTAGCCCTCCTGGGGGGCACTAACCCCGGATACGCCACTGGCTACTTGAACAGAAACCTTTTAATGTTTTGTTTCGTCTTTGTTAAAATTAAAATTATGATCAACTGACGCAAGATGGCGTTGGCGTGAGTAAAACCGGAGTTTGGACCCCAGCGTGGACGCCAGTGTGGACCAGAAAGTGGACCGGATTTTGTGGGCAAAACTGACAAACTGTCTCGGCGTGACATGGTTCAACTGTCAATTAGCTAACTATGTAATGACGAAATGTCTCACTGTTACATGGTGCCATTGTCTATTAGATACTATGTAATGATAAAATGTCTCATTGGTTACTTGGTGCCACTGTCAATTAGACAATTATGTAATGACTGTGATGTTTAAAAGCGTATATTTCCAGTATCTTATTTAACTGCAATTACCCAAGTGGCGTGGATTTAATCAGTTTTAGAGCGTCTTCGTGTGTCGTCATGTGATTATCTCAGACATACATCTTTCTCTTTGACCTTACATTGGGATAATGTGTTTGGACGACATGGTCATTATAAGTGAAACAGCTATCTTTCAGAAGGCATGGAATTTCAGCAAATGAATTACTGTGCAGAACAAAACACAAAGTTCAACATTTAAGTATTTTAATTCAGCTAAGGGTAAGCTCTCTGCTACATCAAGGACAAGTCACTCATCACATGAACACAGTTACATTAGTTACATTATTCTTTGACATATTTAAACATTTATTATTAAATAGTTTCAAAATTCATACTTCAAGACAATAATAATTCACTAAAACTTTTGATAAAATGTATTTTCATGTAGTTGATCATGTAATTTGACTTTTCTAACTATAAAGTGGCTAAAAGATTTATAAAAAGAATAGTGGACGCTATACCTAGGTTTTCTTAATTTTCTAGGTTGTACGAGGATGTGAGGTTTAGTATTGTAATATGAAGCTAACTCATTTACAACCGACAACTTGAAGTATATGTGTTGAGGAGGTCACAAAATTACTTTTCCAGATTAAATTAGCATTGTTTCCGTGTCAGTGAAAGGTCTTCCTCGGATCATGAATGTAATTGTCATTGTTTCTTTGGCCTTGTGATCAGATTGTGAACTAAATTATCATTGTTTCTTTGGCCTTGTGATCACGTTGTTAACTTAAGTGTCATTGTTTCTTTGGCCTTGTGATCACGTTGTTAACTTAAGTATCATTGTTTCTTTGGCCTTGTGATCAGGTTGTTAACTTAAGTGTCATTGTTTCTTTGGCCTTGTGATCACGTTGTTAACTTAAGTATCATTGTTTCTTTGGCCTTGTGATCAGATTGTTAACTAAATTATCATTGTTTCTTTGGCCTTGTGATCAGATTGTTAAATAAATTATCATTGTTTCTTTGGCCTTGTGATCAGATTGTTAACTAAATTATCATTGTTTCTTTGGCCTTGTGATAACATTGTTAACTAAATTATCATTGTTTCTTTGGCCTTGTGATCAGATTGTGAACTAAATTATCATTGTTTCTTTGGCCTTGTGATCAGATTGTGAACTAAATTATCATTGTTTCTTTGGCCTTGTGATCACGTTGTTAACTTAAGTGTCATTGTTTCTTTGGCCTTCTGATCACGTTGTTAACTTAAGTATCATTGTTTCTTTGGCCTTGTGATCAGATTGTTAACTAAATTATCATTGTTTCTTTGGCCTTGTGATCAGATTGGGAACTAAATTATCATTGTTTCTTTGGCCTTGTGATCACGTTGTTAACTTAAGTGTCATTGTTTCTTTGGCCTTGTGATCACGTTGTTAACTTAAGTATCATTGTTTCTTTGGCCTTGTGATCAGATTGTGAACTAAATTATCATTGTTTCTTTGGCCTTGTGATCACGTTGTTAACTTAAGTGTCATTGTTTCTTTGGCCTTGTGATCACGTTGTTAACTTAAGTATCATTGTTTCTTTGGCCTTGTGATCAGATTGTGAACTAAATTATCATTGTTTCTTTGGCCTTGTGATCAGATTGTGAACTAAATTATCATTGTTTCTTTGGCCTTGTGATCACGTTGTTAACTTAAGTGTCATTGTTTCTTTGACCTTGTGATCAGATTGTTAACTAAATTATCATTGTTTCTTTGGCCTTGTGATCAGATTGTTAAATAAATTATCATTGTTTCTTTGGCCTTGTGATCAGATTGTTAACTAAATTATCATTGTTTCTTTGGCCTTGTGATCAGATTGTGAACTAAATTATCATTGTTTCTTTGGCCTTGTGATCACGTTGTTAACTTAAGTGTCATTGTTTCTTTGGCCTTGTGATCACGTTGTTAACTTAAGTATCATTGTTTCTTTGGCCTTGTGATCAGATTGTTAACTAAATTATCATTGTTTCTTTGGCCTTGTGATCAGATTGTTAACTAAATTATCATTGTTTCTTTGGCCTTGTGATCAGATTGTTAACTAAATTATCATTGTTTCTTTGGTCTTGTGATCAGATTGTGAACTAAATTATCATTGTTTCTTTGGTCTTGTGATCAGATTGTGAACTAAATTATCATTGTTTCTTTGGTCTTGTGATCAGATTGTGAACTAAATTATCATTGTTTCTTTGGTCTTGTAATCTGATTGTGAACTAAATTATCATTGTTTCTTTGGTCTTGTGATCCAATGTTCAGCTGAATTTATAATTCAGATATAACATGATAAATATATGCAAAATGAAAGAAAATCAAAGCAGTAATTCAATCCATTAAGTCTCCTCTGTTAAAAAACGCTACCTGGGAATTTTTTTAAATTTTTATTTTAGATTGCATTCTGAAAAATGAAGTCTCCCTGTTTCCATAACAACCGCTCAGACAACAGCTTCATAATACTCAAGTCAGTGAGATCGTGATGCAATAACTGAGTCCGACACAAACTTTTCATTATGTAGCGTTTTCCATTGATGACCTGTCACGTGAATTCTCATTGCTCAATGGACACCCAGGATAATCATCCCTTGCAAAAAATCTGGACAGCGGCAAGAGAGAAGCTGATGCCGCATTGGAAAAAAATCGGGTAAGAGAATAAAAACTGCCGAGTGCATAAAAATGTTGTCCTAATTTAATTCATATGTTGATTTTCTTCTTTTTTTCCCTCTGTATCTCTGATACGCTATTCGAGCCATAGTGCCCCATGTGTCATGACAATGGAATTATGTGGCTTATCTTAAAGTAATCAATGCATAGAGTATTGTGTAATCCTGTATTATGTAATAATATACAGTACAGGCCTATTAAGCTACAGAAAAGTTCGACTTATAATTCTAAAAAAAAATGTAAGCTGTACATTCCTTCATTTCATCTAAATACACATGGGTGTGCTCATGAGATGTAATCTCGTTTTCAAAACGTATATACTTATCAACAAAGTAACATCTTCAATCAATTACATACCAAACATATTCGATTTTAGGCAAAGCGCTAATACATACCGTACTTGTTTTCTAATCTTATGCATGATGCAATTATTATTATTTGGCACTTGATATTTCTTTAGGATTCTCATTGTTGGTGTTGTCATTTTGGGAGCTGCTTTCGGCTACGCCATGTCCTCCAACAAAAAATCCAGCGCAGTTTGCGACATTGTAAAACCTTCTGCCCTTGAAGCATCTGATTCCTGTCCCTGGCAGCTCGTCATGTCGGACCTGACCCACAGACTCAGGCTCATAGAAATGGCTTTCAAAGAACAAGTTATAGCAAGGGAGGTAAGAGGATGTCACCTCATGTATCGCCTACTTGATTACCTTCCCTGGCTTATCATGAAGCAGCTGTAGAAACATGAATTCCTAATGTTAGCATTTTTTTATTCAGAATGTGGATGAAACTAAAAATATGACTTCATACGTCACCATTGCTCCACAGGTTATTGCAGCGGAAGTGACGAACCAATCTTATTCTAACCACGAGCTTGAGCGCAAGTTAGATAACTTCACCTCGTCTTTGAAGCAGTTGACTTACAGGCTTGACAAGCTTAACGAGCAGTTGGGGGAGATGACGTCAAGGATCTACTCAGATGGTTAGTGACGCGATGGTCTATGAACCATTGTTACGCTTCAGTATTGTATGCTAGGCCTTTAACATTGTTTAAAGGATTTATACGAAGAAAGTTCTTTGAAATGATTAGACCAATAATCACAATTTATTTGTGAAATGAACTTGAAATATGTTTCTAAAGATCATCTCTACTGACTATTTTTTTTAATTTAAAAAAAAAATGGCATAATTGGGGGAGGGGGAGTCCTTGAAAGTTTGATATTTGTTGACAAGGGCGAAGAGGTGTAAGAATGGTCTAAAATGTAGATGTAATTAATGGAAGTCCAAAAACAAAATCGACCCTTGCAATAAATTGACATAATAGTAAATGTGTCTGTGTTAAAGTTCAAAATAAAGAAGTATGAACGAGAGGGGGTGAGGGGGTATACTTGTGATTTGCAATGTTAACATCACATGTCAGTCAACCATATCTAATGTAATGTTAACATCACTTGTCAGTCAACCATATCTAATGAAATGTTAACATCACATGTCAGTCAACCATATATAATGAAATGTTAACATCACATTATAAACAACCATATCTAATGTAATGTTAACATCACATGTCAGTCAACCATATCTAATGTAATGTTAACATCACATGCCAATCAACCATATCTAATGTAATGTTAACATCACAGTCAGTCAACCATATCTAATGTAATGTTAACATCACATGTCAGTCAACCATATCTAATGTAATGTTAACATCACAGTCAGTCAACCATATATAATGTAATGTTAACATCACAGTCAATAAACCATATCTAATGAAATGTTAACAACACATGTCAGTCAACCATATATAATGAAATGTTAACATTACATGCCAATCAACCATATCTAATGTAATGTAAACATCACAGTCAGTCAACCATATATAATGTAATGTTAACATCACATGCCAGTCAACCAAAGCTAATGTAATGTTAACATCACAGTCAGTCAACAATATCTAATGAAATGTTAACATCAAATGTCAGTCAACCATATCTAATGAAATGTTAACATCACATGCCAATCAACCATATCTAATGTAATGTTAACATCACATGTCAGTCAACCATATCTAATGTAATGTTAAAATTACATGTCAGTCAACCATATCTAATGTAATGTTAACATCACAGTCAGTCAACCATATCTAATGAAATGTTAACATCACATGTCAGTCAACCATATATTTTGTAATTTTAACATCACATGTCAGTCAACCATATATAATGAAATGTTAACATCACATGCCAATCAACCATATCTAATGTAATGTTAACATCACAGTCAGTCAACCATATATAATGTAATGTTACAATCACAGTCAGTCAACCATATCTAATGAAATGTTAACATCACATGTCAGTCAACCATATATTATGAAATGGTAACATCACATGCCAATCAACCATATCTAATGTAATGTTAACATCACATGTCAGTCAACCATATCTAATGTAATGTTACAATCACATGCCAATCAACCATATCTAATGTAATGTTAACATCACAGTCAGTCAACCATATCTAATGTAATGTTAACATGACATGCCAATCAACCATATATAATGTAATGTTAACATCACTTGTCAGTCAACCATATCTAATGAAATGTTAACATCACTTGTCAGTCAACCATATCTAATGTAATGTTAACATCACATGTCAGTCAACCATATCTAATGAAATGTTAACATCACATGTCAGTCAACCATATCTAATGAAATGTTAACATCACTTGTCAGTCAACCATATCTAATGTAATGTTAACATCACTTGTCAGTCAACCATATCTAATGTAATGTTAACATCACTTGTCAGTCAACCATATATAATGTAATGTTAACATCACATGTCAGTCAACAATATCTAATGTAATGTTAACATCACAGTCAGTCAACCATATCTAATGTAATGTTAACATCACATGTCAGTCAACCATATCTAATGTAATGTTAACATCACATGTCAGTCAACCATATCTAATGTAATGTTAACATCACATGCCAATCAACCATATCTAATGTAATGTTAACATCACATGCCAATCAACCATATCTAATGTAATGTTAACATCACATGCCAATCAACCATATGTAATGAAATGTTAACATCACATGCCAATCAACCATATCTAATGTAATGTTAACATCACATGTCAGTCAACCATATCTAATGTAATGTTAACATCACATGTCAGTCAACCATATCTAATGTAATCTTAACATCACATGCCAATCAACCATATCTAATGTAATGTTAACATCACATGTCAGTCAACCATATCTAATGCAATGTTAACATCAAATGCCAATCAAAAATATGCATGGGTGGCACTCATCTGCTGTTGTAATATGTACCGCGCTATAAAAGATGTCTTATTATTATTATTATTATTATTATTATTATTTCCTTTACATTGTATAAGTAACAGTTATTGCACACTCCCTGTTAACATCTTTACAAACAACACCAAATAAGATCTCATTAAACGCTACTATTGGCAGTTATTGTTTTCAACTCTCATTCAATACTACTATTGACAGTTATTGTTTTCAACTCTCATTCAACAGTACTATTGACAGTTATTGTTTTCAACTCTCATTCAACACTATTATTGACAGTTATTTTTTCAACTCTCGATCAACGCTACTTTTGTTAGTTATCGTTTTCAACTCCCATTCAACACTACTATTGGCCGTTATTTTTTAAACTCTCATTCAACGCTACTTTTGACAGTTATTGTTTTCCACTCTCATTCAACGCTACTTTTGGTAGTTATTGCTTTCAACCCTCATTCAACACTACTATTGACAGTTATTGTTTTCAACTCTCATTCAACGCCACTGTTGACAGTTATTGTTTTCAACTCTCATTCAACGCCACTGTTGACAGCTATTGTTTTCAAATCCCATACAAAGCAATTATTGACAGTTGTTGTTGTCAACTCCCATTGAACGCTATTATTGACAGTTATTGTTTTCAACTCTCATTCAACGCCACCGTTGACAGTTATTACTTTCCAATCTCATTCAACGCCCGTGTTGAAAGGTATTGTTTTCAATTCTCACTCAACGCCACTGTTGACAGTTATTGTTTTCAAATCTCATTCAACGCCACTGTTGACAGTTATTGTTTTCAATTCTCACTCAACGCCACTGTTGACAGTTATTGTTTTCAAATCTCATTCAACGCCACTGTTGACAGTTATTGTTTTCAACTCCTATTCAACGCCACTGTTGACAGCTATTGTTTTCAACTTCAGAATGTCTGGGATTTTTGGTCCTCGTGTTTGTGGCCGGCCAGGTCATCCTGACCCTCAGGTCCAAACTTCAACTCAAGCTGTCCTATGACCAGGGTCAACCCGTGCGTCACAACAGTCGAGACTTGACCAATCAAAATGGATCAGGTGCTGGAGTCGTCAGATCTAATTCGGTAACGTAAACACTTTAGGTGGTCATAGTAAAAATGTTGGGCCACAGTGGACGCCAGTGGAAGGCCCCAGAAAACAAAAACATGTCTTGCTCTAAACACGAAAGGTCGTTGCCTTGTAAGAAGTAGTCACATTAAATCTCTTTCCTCTTCCCTCCGTATTACAACAATGAAATCTGAATTGACCTTCAGTTGACCATTTTGGGTCGATCATTAGAAGCTGACACGTTGTCAGGACTAAACGGCGTCATCACGACGTGGGTGTGACATGTGATATATATTTTTATAGGAAGTTTTTCAATTATCCCAAAAGTTCACATATTTTCTGGATAATAAATCTTAGTTTTTAAAGGTATAAAAACTTTTTTTTTATATATACTTGTTTTAAAGCAACCTTAACGGCGTTTATTACTTTTAGTTCAAATTAATCGTTTATAAGATCTTAATTTATGTAAAATTAATATCAATAAATAAAAGAGTAATTATTTTTTAAAGCATTAAAATACATTATGAGCCAATGAAGAACTGCTTATTGGTGAAGTGAATAAATTCATTTACCTTTTTTTTTTTTTTTTTTTTTAAGAAGAAAAAAATAGTCTGGTCCTTTAGCCAAATAATCAATCCTAGTTTTGACAATTGACAGTATCTCATCTTATGTGATCATATGTGAATTATACAAAGAAATGGGAGGTAGGAGTGAACAGTAACTATATAGCTGGGAATAATTAATAGTAATATTAAATAGCTACTTGACAGTATTTCATTGTATATTTCCATTAGAGCATCAGTGGATCGCATCAGGTGGCCAAGCCCAATACTAATCCTAAACAAGATGTCTGCGTCATAGGATTCAACAAGCAATCGCTCAAGCTATGTCTGGCCCAGACCGAGGCTCTCCTGGAATGTCTCTGCGATGACGTCAGTACACTCACCCCGCCCAGCCACGTCATCGCCTGCCACGATGCCCTGGGGGGCTGCCCCAAGGCCAGACTGTACCTGGTTCAAGTGGATTGCGTCGGTGATAGGGAACATCTGGACGTCTCTAAGGAGGCGGAGAAACAAAGCAAGGCAATTTTAACGACAACTTTACGGCATCTCAAGTCCATTGGAGGTTGGTATAATAATTTTTAAAAAAAAGATTGAATTAGATATAGCTGCATCGTTCACATCTTACCATTGCAAACGGCGGTCAAGGTGGGAAATTAACGCGATAAAAGCGTAGAGCTATTTTGTATTTAACAATTTAATATATTTTCAAATATTATGATTAGACTTAGAGACAGATTATTCTGTTTGACGTATCCATTCATTTAATATTATTAACGGTTTTTTTAAGCTAATCATTATATCCATAAAATAAAGCTGACCATAATGGTAAATATCCACATTAGGTATATTTTAGCTATTATGACTTAAATCATGTCAACATAAAGTCACAATGAATAAAATCGGAGCTTAAATTAACTCTAACTTCTTATATTTTGATATTCTCGTTTTATTCAAATAACCCCAATTATGCATATAATATGAGCAAATATTCAACAACTTTTTACCGTAAATTTCATTGTAGTTTGGGAATCCCTTGAACTCTCAAGGGTTGTCTAGTAAAACATAAGACTCCATTGAACACCTATTATTGTCACCACTCATTGACTATAGTGCACGCGTATATTTTTTGACACCTCATATTCCTCAAAACAGTCAAAATGGACAAGTACTTTCACATGAGTACATTGACTACAAATGCATTTGTACATTGACGACAAATTTTGTAGATACATGGACCATACTTTTCCCAAATTAATGTCTTGTTATT
>CAXITT010000340.1:277758-280258 GCA_964033795.1 Lymnaea stagnalis | reverse complement strand
AAAAACCGCAAAGTTGTCAAAAAATAAAATTAAACTAACAACAGTCTTTTTAAAAAACGTGTGGTCATCAGTCCTACTGAGCTCCCGGATTTGGCGGAAGTTTTAGAAATTCACGTGCGCGTGCATTCTTCATGAGTTCATTTTGCATAATTGAGATGCAGTTGTGGCTCAACCAATAGAGCAGCACGGCCGACGGCATCTTTGTTACAAAGGCGAAAAGCACCGCTGTGAAAATCGAACCAAAAGTCTGGTGGTTAATGAATTTTGGCTTTCCGAAGAACCTGGATATTGGCTTGGCCTGCAATGTCGCCAGCGCAGTAACCAGTGGTAATCCGAAAACATAGTCGGCAGAGGTGAGGTCCTTAAACCACAGCAAGCCCCCGTGGGTGAAACTAGGGACAGGGCAGGTGGCCATCCCGTTAATGGCAAAGAGCATGAGGATCAAGGCCGCACCGTTGGCCACGAACAGCTTACGAGGAGCGGCGTTCTCTTTCAGCACATAGTAAAACCTTTCGTACTCGATGTCAGGAGTTAATCTCTTTGCTTCAGTTTCGAAGCGGTGGTAGTCCTTCTGGGCTTGCCAGAGAAGTGGAAAGAGACAAGCTCTAATCAATATTGGGCTGGTCACGATGGACGCCCACCATGGGAGGCCCATGCCGGTGTGAAGGAGTCCAATGTATTGCTGCGCCAAACCCCACGGTGTCCAAAAGTGGCCAATGCCTAGAGATCCCAGAGAAGGCTCTTGAATCATCAAGTCAGCTACGTCCGTCATTTTATCAATGACGCCGGAACTGATGTGCCTTAATGGTGCAGCAGACGTGAATAACACATGGCAGGGAAGAGGATTCCTTCTGCTTAATGATTTTGGAGCAGGGTGGTATACCTTGTGATGTAGACCCCGGTGAACAAGCGTGGGACTAGCCACACATATTTTCATGTTTTGACAGAATGAAGTACTTGACGTTGTCGTTCCGTTGAGAGCTGGCCTTCGGCCGAGAGCAATGACTTTCGTTTGCCAAGACATCTTGGTTATTTTGAATACAACAAAGAGTCGAATGGTGCGTTCAAAATGTTACCAGTGTTACATCGCACGAAAATGTGCAGTTCATATTCCCAAACTTCTAGTTTGCACTATATATTGCACACTCTATGTGTGTGTATGATATTTGACTTAGTTATAACGTGTACGTAAATAGAATGTCTTTAAAAAAATGGCTTACGTTTGAGTCCATTAAGTGAGAACATAAATATTATGGATAGTATGTTTATTAATTGAAGTCGGTGTTCTTATATAGATCATGATTAGTAGATACTATTGATTAGGGTACAGTCTAGGCAAAAATCTATTGTAGTATGGTCTAAACAATGTGAATAGTGGTGTGGCCTAGACAACGTGGATTGTGGGGTGGTCTGGACAACGTGGATTGTGGTCTAGACAACGTGGGTTGTGGGGTGGTCTTGACTTGATTGTGGTGTGGTCTAGACAGCTTTGATTGTGGTAAATTCTTGACAAAATGGAATAGCTGCACACAAAAGGTCTTATGGAAAAAAATCGTATAAGTTTGGAAATGCAGGTAATGGGCTCTTTCTCTCTAAAGGTCCAACCGTTGTTACGTAGCGTGCCAACTAAAATAAAGCAATAAAACCGGTCACATAACATCGCCATCTGACATCATCTGTGACGTAGAGAGATGTGATCTATGAAGCGGAGAGACATGATCTGTGAAGTGGACAGACATGATCTGTGAAGTGGAGAGACTCATTGCCGATGACAACACATTCTATCAAATTTTCAGCCCCAACCCCAAAAATCTGTTTTCAGGGGAAGTTGAAGGACATATAAAAATCCCGATAACTGTGTTCAATGAGATTTTTATTATTTTTTTTTAATATCACAAGTGATATTTTCTATCATTTTTCTGAAATAGTTCGTGAAATAGTTCGTGAAATAGTTCGTGAAATAGTTCGTGAAATAGTTCTGTGCTGTAAAAGCGGGTGGGTCATTAAAATATTAATATAGTTCATATTAACTCTGACCAAAAATGTGCAGTTACGAGCCTTAAAAGGGGTGAACAGTAATAGGGATTCTTAGAAAGTGCGTTACTTGTATGCACGTTTCGTCAAATTTTCAGCCCCATCCCCATTGGTCGATATTTCATTTTATAAAGGAATTATATGTTTTTAGGGATTTGTACATTTATTTCTATTAAAACCGTGGGATCTTGGTATAGTCCATACCTGGTTGACGCCATCCCCAACCAAATTCACCCTTTGTTGTTACGTATCATTTCCGGAGAACTTTTCTCTCCAGTCCAATGTATTGAATTTAATTCAATAGGTTTTCTACTGGGTTTTTTAGGGTCCAATTTGATTTTTTACTTTTTTTTTTTTTTTTTGGGGGTTTTTTTTTATTATTTAATTATTCCCTTTTTTTTTTTTTCCTTTCCCGGTGAAAAATAAAAAATTCTTTCTTTTTTTTTTTTTTTTTTATTTTTTCTTA
>CAXITT010000340.1:264934-277647 GCA_964033795.1 Lymnaea stagnalis | reverse complement strand
ATCTTATCCCAAATTATATTTTTAACCATTGTTGAAATGAACTAAATCTTATCCCAAATTATATTTTTAACCATTGTTGAAATGAACTAAATCTTATCCCAAATTATATTTTTAACCATTGTTGAAATGAACTAAATCTTATCCCAAATTATATTTTTAACCATTGTTGAAATGAACTAAATCTTATCCCAAATTATATTTTTAACCATTGTTGAAATGAACTAAATCTTATCCCAAATTATATTTTTAACCATTGTTGAAATGAACTAAATCTTATCCCAAATTATATTTTTAATCATTGTTCAAATGAACTAAATCATAACCCAAATTACAAAGACTGAGCTTGGGAAGCTTTTGCTTAATGAATTAATTATATTTAAAATATATTTAAAACATATATATTGTGCACTTAAAACTTGAAAGATAACATTGAGGAAACATCAGAAAATATTTAAATTTAATGACCATATCACAACAAAATCAGGAAAACCTTTTATTTTTACATAGCAAGTTTCAAGACGCAAGTCATAATGATATCAGAAAATGTATTTATTTCTCTATTTAAGATTTTTTTTCTTATTCAATTTGAAGCAAAAAGGCAAAGATAGTATTCACATTATCATCATTTAAATTTTCTAATCAAATAGATTAATGGTACTTGAGCCCACATTCAACTGCACATTCTAATCCCATTTATATCAAAATGACCAGAGAAAAATATATTTGCACAATGTAACCAGGGGCTACTGACATGGAAGAGTTAGTGTTAAAAGAATGGTTCAAATGTCCAGAGTTGGAAATAATTTCTAAAATAAGATGTCAGGTAATGAAAGTGAAAGAAGTGTAAATATAATTTAAAAACAACAATGAACAGAAAAGAGCATGGTCAAAGATGTGAAGGAAAGAGTGCTGCCTTAAACTTGGAATATGAATAGGATATTTTTCATAGAGAACTTTTGCCATGAGTTTCTTACGTAGATGGCCATCTCACCTGCCAACCTAATCAAGGGCCCTAAATGTCCTGGAAATAAACATTTCCACACACATTTGTTATAACCAGCACTTTCACGATTTAAAACTAAAAGAACTCTATGCCAGGTTACTCAGTGTGAAAGAGAAAATATCAAACAAAATGAAATTAAATTTACATATATTCTGGGCATTTTGAGTATAGATATTTTAGATATATGATTTATCTTTATTTTTTTTCATTCAAATGTATACCGTATCAACGATTAAATGTTAATAATAAAATGTCAGAAGTAAAACTCTAAATGCAAGGCCCAGCTGCGACTGGTGTAGCAAGCCACCAAGGCGACACTAACTGCTGTGACTGGTGTAGCAAGTCACCAAGGAGAAACAAACAGCTGTGACTGGTGTAGCAAGCCACCAAGGAGAAACAAACTGCTGTGACTGGTGTAGCAAGCCACCAAGGAGAAACAAACTGCTGTGACTGGTGTAGCAAGCCACCAAGGAGAAACAAACTGCTGTGACTGGTGTAGCAAGCCACCAAGGGGACACTAACTGCTGTGATAGGTGTAGCAAGCCACCAAGGGGACACTAACTGCTGTGACTGGTGTAGCAAGCCACCAAGGAGAAACAAACTGCTGTGACTGGTGTAACAAGCCACCAAGGAGAAACAAACTGCTGTGACTGGTGTAACAAGCCAACAAGGGGACACTAACTGCTGTGACAGGTGTAACAAGCCACCAAGGGGACACTAACTGCGTGACAGGTGTAGCAAGCCACCAAGGGGACACAAACTGCTGTGACAGGTGTAGCAAGCCACCAAGGGGACACAAACTGCGGTGACAGGTGTAACAAGCCACCAAGGGGACTCTAACTGCTGTGACAGGTGTAGCAAGCCACCAAGGGGACACAAACTGCTGTGACAGGTGTAGCAAGCCACCAAGGGGACACAAACTGCTGTGACAGGTGTAACAAGCCACCAAGGGGACTCTAACTGCTGTGACTGGTGTAGCAAGCCACCAAGGGGACACTAACTGCTGTGACAGGTGTAGCAAGCCACCAAGGGGACACAAACTGCTGTGACAGGTGTAACAAGCCACCAAGGGGACTCTAACTGCTGTGACAGGTGTAGCAAGCCACCAAGGGGACACAAACTGCTGTGACAGGTGTAGCAAGCCACCAAGGGGACACAAACTGCTGTGACAGGTGTAACAAGCCACCAAGGGGACTCTAACTGCTGTGACTGGTGTAGCAAGCCACCAAGGGGACACTAACTGCTGTGACAGGTGTAGCAAGCCACCAAGGGGACACAAACTGCTGTGACAGGTGTAGCAAGCCACCAAGGGGACTCTAACTGCTGTGACAGGTGTAGCAAGCCACCAAGGGGACACAAACTGCTGTGACAGGTGTAGCAAGCCACCGAGGGGACATAAATTGCTGTGACAGGTGTAGCAAGCCACCAGGGGATACAAACTGCTGTTCTCACAAATTGAACAGGAGAAAACAGATGAATCGCCAACTGTGCGCTGGACTGCCAACTATACCTTTTGCGATGCTTCCCCAGAAGAAATAGGCAGAGCAAGAATAAAATTTCAAACCCACCTTGTCATCTGATCCTCTGAGACCAGTGGTTCCCAAATAGTTTTTGATTCCCTGTGCTCTTGCTGACTCCAGGTTTTACCAAGGCCCCTGGGATCAAATTCTAACAAGTACACGTACAACTTATAATTTTTTTAAAGTGAAATGGTTAGATAAGAGTCTTCTGCACTTATTATGTGGTGAGTTAATGGTTTGCACAAGGTGCATCGAGTGTTGTATAAATTCTATAATAAAATGATGGAAATGGGGATTTCTGTAAGACAATTAATATTTTAAAATGTGACTTAATTTTTGGAATTTATTCTAACAAGTCATGACAAATTGCAATGAAGCATTGCATGGGAAATGGTTTCATTAAATTTCCATTCTCAGTACCTGAGGCATAATGATAAAGGATGAGTTGCCATCGTTGTTATTTGGTACCATCAAAAGATGGCGTGGCATAGCACTTGTTCGGTAGTTTTTAATCAATACATTTGTTAAAGCTTAGTTGTTCTCATTTGGTTGCAGCTCAATGTTCACTTCATGTGGTTTATTAATAATAAAAAATGTGACATGACTAAAGAGTTTATTTTAAGTCGGCAAAATATGAAAACGTTTATAACTTTTAAACTTAGAAAATACATGCTAATTTATTTATTCAATTAAATAAGTTTAAGAATATTTTTTTATGAAAACTGAAATTTATTACTTGAAACAATATAATTATTTTAATGTCATTAAACAAATGACCTCTCTAAATTTGATCATACAAACTGATCATGTACTTATGCCTCATTTAACAACAAAGCTGATTAATTTGGTTTTAAATATTTTCTTAATCCAGGATTTCTTCAACTAAAACAATCAATGACTGAAAAAAACATTTCATATAACATTTGGTTCTAAGTATGTTAAGCACAAGAACAGCGGTTCTCAACCTGTAGGTCGTGACCCCTTTGGGGGCTCAAAAAGCCCTTACACAAGGGTCTCCTAAGACCATAAACATATTGATTAAGAAGAAACAAAAATAATTTTATGGTTGGGAAATCACCAGAACATGAGGAACTGTAGTAAAGGGTCATGGCATTCGAAAAGTTGAGAACCACTGCCCTAGAATAAAATGAAGGTGACTGAGTAGTAAAAACAAGAACGTTCATTTTTATTTATCCATTTCTCAATATGGCTGTGTTTTATGCCGATTTAATTTTAATATAATTTTTTGCTATTGCAATTAACGGTCTATAGTTCTAACCCAAATTTATCTCAAGCCAAATCATGTTATTGACAGCAACACAGATCTAAGGCTTTTTGCCCCACATGTGGCATGGATGAGGGCAATAATTCAGGTTATATATTTAAGTAAGAAGGTAAGTACAAAGGAAAAAAATATCCCCCAGAAAATACAGAAAGTATGGCAAGAAGTTTAAAGAGGTCCCTAAAGGGAGAACATACAAAAATAAATAATAAATTCATTAAATTTCTTCACTTAACATTATTGATCTGTACATTATTACTCTGAGGATAGTTAAATATCTGTTAGCTGTAAGGCAAAAAATACATACAAGAGCTGGCAACCAAGGACTATCAGCGGATGCAACAGGTTGGGTTGTAGAGGCACACCAACAGAATAATATAAACACAGTTTAACCAGTTAGGTTGACGAAGCAAGGATGCTTTTACATTCATACCAGTTTTATCTGCTTACATACAGTTACTTCATACATTTTCTTCTTTGATATTGAGTATAAATAACAGTTAAACTCAAGAGTGGCATGAGAAGACTCCCTTAATCAAGCAATCATCTAGAAATGTTCTCAACCAAAAAATTTGAATTCAAAGACAAAAATTTTAAAAATTATTTTTAAAAGTTTAAATGGACAATTTTTTTGAAAAAGACAAACTCTTCAAACATTTTCCTCATGAGCCACAAATATCTATTCAATGTAGAATTTATCGAAGGGAATAAAAAAGTGATGATGATCTTTTTTTGTAACAATATTGTCAAGATAACAAAGCCGTTGAATACAACTGCCAGGTCATATGATGAAATGGCTTTTTCAAAGACACTTTAAGTTAAGATTTAAGTGCTTCTCAGGCTAAAGTAAAAACATGCCATACAATGGTAAATATTAATATTAAAACTTGGATTATTGTTTTCAATTTAAAAATGTAAGAAACTATTAAGTAAAATGTCATTGGCATGATCATGAATAAAATATTAAATTGTTTCCTAGGATCAAGTCATGTTTGTTATTCTGACTTCTTGTTTTCCAGTGTACTGGTAACTTTTCCATATTCTGAGCCTTTGTGTATCTCTGTGACACTTATCATCCATCTCACAATAATGGACACTGAAAAGTAAGAACAACAAAACTCATACAATAAACAAACATGTCTTATCACTTAGTTATACATTCTTTAAAGTAATTTAATTAGCAGTCTGTTTTTACATTCGCCACAGTGTTTTGTTATGGGGTGTCAACTGAATAAATAAAGAAAACAAAAGTAATTTTTAAAAGATCATTTGAGGATGATGAAGTGGTCAATGGATTTTACCTAATATATTAAGAACTTTGAGATTTAGTTTAGTTGTTTTTGCACCTAATCCTAATGTTGTATGCTTAAATTTAGATTTTTTATATAGAATTATAAACATTATCCCGGTATATTTATTATGTATAATTTATACCGGTATAATTGAAAAATAAAATCTGACAAAATCAATTTATGCATTTCTAGCAAATTAAAAGGTTATAAATAACTTACTGATGATGGCAACAACCACAACAAGGGCTTGTTGGGTTAGAGTCCCTGCTATAAATAGACTTCCGATAATATAAAACAATGGAATGCATGTGATCAATGCCCAAAATATCCACATCACGAGGTCATTGATACGATACGGAACAATATGGGAGGGCCCAGGAAACTTGCCAGTCTGCACAAACTCTTCATAGAGGTCATCCTACATGTTTTTAAATTTAAAAAAAAAAATTCATTTCTTTCAATAATGTCTTCATCTAAATTAGTTAGCAATAGTTTGATCTTCATTCTAACATTTCAGTAAGAGATTAAATATTTTAGAATTTCTATTTATTAGATTAATATAGCATTTTTTTAAAACGTTTTTACCTATCATGTTTAACGGAACAAATTAAATAACCCACAGTGGGAATTGCAATAAAATCAAAATATCTTTTGTTAAAGCAATTAAAAATTAAAAGATATTTTAAGGTCAAGGTTTCCCCAATTACATCTTGAACATCAACTTCAAAGCCTTCTTTGTATTTTTGTTCAATGAAAAAAATGGAGAAAAAAAACAAATTTAAAATGATAAACAGTGAACCAGACACAAAAAGTTTAAAAATGTAATAATTATTTTTAAAAATAAGCATCTAAGCAGTCGCATTTGCAATTCAAATTTATTTGATCCATAAACAAGGACACCTTTAACCTGACAACAAGGACCTTAATAGTTTTAGATATAAACATGGTCACTTACTTTTCTTTTGAAAAGTTCTCTCAGCCAGTCAGCACATGCTTCATCTGTTTCAGTTGGTACGCTATCAATTGGGATACGCCTGAATTTAAAGAATAAAAGATAAAAACTTTTCCCTTCATAATTCACATTCCTTTGAAAATTCATTGTGTGCTATCAATTTAAATTACATAAATGCAATATTTCAACATAAATTGAATATAAATTTGACAGTACTCTTCTTAATTTTGAATACAGTATATTGAATTGTATTATAAAAATTAAGAGGCCAACACATAATGTCAGTTGAAATTTGTTCATGGTTGCCCCAAGTTATGGGCAGATAGTTGAAATGGGCACTGTGAGTAGCGAAAAACATTGATTCACCTAGGAAGTAACAAGCAAAAAATTATGCTGGACAAATGTGTCTCTTTGACTCAACCATCATAATGGTTCGAAGACAGAGATACATATAGATAGATAGTTAGATATATACATGTGGAAACATTTATAAAAATGTGTGCGTGTGATTAACATTTAAGGCTCAATTTTGTTTATATTTTAGTAATTTTTACCTAAATGTGACTTTAATTTCAACCTATCAAATTTAATAACGCCGAATCATCTCGTAATTCTCTGGTAGAATATGGAATTATCTATTTAAAATACTTTTCAAAATGTTAAATATTGAAACAAAATCTTTAAAATTAAAAATAAATAAATAATATAGAAATTTTTACAGGTCCATCGAAGATATTTCAATATTAAATCATAAAACTCTTTTGCTTTTTAAATCAAAACATTAGGTGAGTATTTTAATTCTCCTTATTTAGTGAGTATTTCTTGACACTGTGAGATATGTTAAGAATTATATAAACAAAACTGGTCAAATAAAGGTCACAATGCTAAATAAGAATATTCTGTAGTTGTTAATTCTCTGTTTGAGTGACAGCAATAACAATAGTTTAGTATAGGCGTCTGTATATATTAATTAGATGTAACATATAGGGTTATTAGCTCTGCAGTGCAAACAAGAGTAACAAAAATTAGGTAAAATTATGCAAATCACTATTATGTGAATAAAAATCATTATAAAAAAACTTTGACTGTGTGTTATTTTACATTTTTACTTCAGAGCCATGTGTTCCAAAAGAGCCACATGTGTCCCTGAAGAGTCACGTGTGTGTTCCGAAAGAGCCATGTGTGTTCACAACCATTCTAAATGCCACAATCTTGTAACACAGTTCCTCATGTTGTGTGTACCCCCAACCATAAAATTATTTTCATTGCTACTTCATAAATGTGTGTTTTCTGATGGTCTTAGGTGACACCTGTGTAAGGGACTTTCGACCCACATGTTGAGAACCGCTGCCATAGAGCCTCATGTGTGTTCCCAAAGAACCCCCATGTGGCTTGTGAATTGCCATTTCCTGACCCTTGCTCTAACAAGACCCTTTTGAAGACATGTTCTATTTGTTCTTTCTTCATTATTTTTTTTTTAAATTATTCATGGAAATGCAGAGGGTGTCTTTCATAAGTGTCAAATATTATTACCAATACTATTGGAGAAACTTACTCAGCATGAAAATGGCCTATTAGTGACTTTCCTTGAATAACAGACATTAACGTTGGTGCTGGGCCATCTTTTGGAAATCCAACAGTGCAATTCAATATTGTTGGAACTAGAAGGAAAACGAAACCAAGTTGGAAGAACTATTGGAATGAGAGAGTCTATAAGCCAGTTATGTTTATTTCATTTACAATATAATCATTTGGTACTCATAAACTTAACAAATTTAAGAGATTAACTTACAGTGTCCTTTCAGCCCTTGAATTGAAACAATAAAACCTTTTGGTCGAGGCAACAGCACATGTTTCAGAAGAGGATATCCTTTTGCTTTACACACTTCTAGACTTGCCTTGTGTTTCTCTTCTGTAAACCTTGTTCCCTCAGGGAACAGCAATAGCTAAAGGAGCAAACAAAAAGAGGTTGGTGTTAGTTGTTTTATTTGTCTGCCTCAGGCTCGTCAGCTAATGGTAAACTGCTCTTTTCAAAGAAAATATAAATGTTATATTTCATAAAAGTTATGTCTATGACTATTAGTGACGAAAGGTAAATGAAGACCAGGGAACAGAAATAGAGAAAGTTTATAAAAAATTATTATATAGAAGCTAAATAAATAATTGAAGATTCTTTCAGTGTAGTTCTATTACAAAAACCAGTTTATAATTTGTCTCAACACATTTTAAAACACTTCATGATAGCAAAGACTTCAAATAAAGGAGGACCACTGTAAAATAATATATTTATGAAAAAGAACATGATAGCACTCACAGTTTGAATGATAGCATTCACCATTACTTACCCTCACCAGTAAACAAAACCACTCAGTCTCACCAGTGCATAACACTCACCTGTATACAAAAACAACTAAGTCTCACCAGTACATCATAGCACTGACCATTACATAAAACCACTCGGTCTTACCATATCATAATGGTACTTACTGTTAAATTAAACCACTCAGTCTCACCATTGTATGATATTGATCATTACCACTCAGTATCACCATTACATTATTCACTCACCGTTACATAATAGCCTTCTGGATAGTCAGTAGCCTGCTGCAAGTCTTTTTGGATGATTTTCTTGTCGTAATCCCACTGACGCTTGAGAAATATACTCTCCGTGAAGTACCAAGCCCAGCCTATCAGAGGCACATACTTTAAAATCTGCTTGCCATAGATCTTTGTGTTCTGTTGACAAAGGAAAGATTTGCTCCTTATGAGAAGCTCATTTTGTACGATGGAGTGGGGTGTTTCATGAAAATAGCTTAATGTTTAATTAAAAGCTAAATAAATGTTCTTAAACACTATCAAGACTTTAAATTTGTTACTGAACATGAAAATTATATCTTAAATTAGCACAAGTTTAAAAAGTGTATATTTTACTTAATTTTATTTATATTTAGGAGCAAATATGCTTATGTACAGGAGAGTCTTCAATGTTTAAAGGAATATGTTAACAGATGTTTCAGAAAGAAATTTATAATAAAATGGTTGAAAAAGATCTGTAATAAAATCCAATGAGAGAGATAAGTAAGTGAGGTAGATTGTAACACAATGAGATTCTGGTAATACTAAATGGTCTCTGTCTTGAAATCCACAGGGATATGGTTAGAAACAAAGAACAAAAAAAACACACAAAGAACAGTAAGCATTGACCTCAATTTAGAGAATTTTGGGGGAAAGTGGAATGAACTGGAAAAGATGACTCAGAAATGAGATAAATGGAAAGAATTTATGAATTCCAAGTATTCTAAATAAATGTGCCCAAGGGGATAGCAAAATTTCTGAAAAATATCAAATAAGCCAAACATTCTGAAAGTTTTATAGAAATAATAATAAATTTTTCTTCTACTGTAAACATGTTCATTCATTTTTAAATCACATAATTACTAAATAGAAATTAAATGTCACATTGTACCAAACATGGAAACATTGTACTTTAATGCCAATAAAATATGTTTTCCTCATCAGTACATTTTAAATTACTTTTTGAAATTGTGTCTTAATAAGCCAAACTTGACATAATGGTAAGTAGAATTAAATTAAATAAACATCATTGATGACAGAGATTTGATAGATGTCACAGCACTATTTTGGGAATCCAAGCATGGAAAAGAAAAGTATCAAGTGGTGAGGCAGGCCAAAGCCTTACATGAGCTGAAGCGCTACAGGGAGGGTGGATGGATTAAATAATTTTAATTCAATGTGATGTTTTATTCTTTTAGCTTTCATCTTTTTTTTCTGATATTATTTTTTTCTCTTACATGGCAGAAATTTTTCAAACAAGATGGTCCGATAAAGACAAGTTTATCATATTAGTTTGCATCCATAATTACCCTGTTTTTCCCACAGTTTAACCAGGATTTGAAATACTTTTTTATCAGGATACTTTTAGTCTGTCTTCCTGACTCACCCAATAGGGTAAACTGTAATACAAACTACAATATACACACTATTCCATAAATGTATGATATTTAGATAAAAATTTTGGATACTGCTATATAAAGCATTTATTAAATGAATTAAAAATGTGTCTTACTCAAATAGGAATAAAGCAAAGTGAGTGAGGGCTAAACAGTCACCACTTCTGGCAATGAAACATTTCTTAAATCTGCATTATAGTGGGATTGGGTTTTTTTACACTTCAGTTGGCTTTTCTGGAATGCTGGATAACTAAAAGTTAATCATTTCCACTGTGTTGTATAAATACTCTATAAGAATACAGTTATACAAAGTGTTTGACAAAAATATTCCAAATTTGAACTAAATGTATTGTTTTCAAATGGAATTAGCTTTAATTAATATATAACTTGCCAATTTTAGTAATTAAATATTTATGAGGGAAACAACATCACATTATGTCCCTTGACAACAAATGAAACAAAAAATTACCCCTAACATCTGCAACCTCTCTGCCAAAATCCAAGCTATCAACCAATCAATGTCAAATTTGTGGTTCATGATTGTAAGAATATGTTCTTTGCCTATTAACTTCAGGTCTTCATTAGATGTGTAAAGAATTACTTCAGAGCCAGCCCACCACTGTCCTAGGAAGGTGAATTCTGAAAAAAATGAATTTTAGTGAGTTGCATTCTCAGCAGACATGAATATGGGATAATGAAAAATAAAGTTATAAAAAAACTAATTTTTTTTAATTTATCAAACAGTAGAAATAAGGAATTAACTTTATGTTGTTGTAGATGTTAAATGAAGATGGGAAAAAACATACGTGACCAGTGAGCATAAGCCAAGTGAACATTGATCTTGCGATATAAATGACGATTCCAAGGCCAAATTATGCATGAGCACAACATGAGGAATGTAACAATTAGGCCGGACATAACAAAGATGTATCCAATAAGTAGGTGCATAATAAGTAGACCTTTAATTTGTTGAAAAAGCCCCATGTTGAATTTTTCCCTTAAAAGCCTGATCTGAAATATTCAAGAGTAAAAATTAAAGGACAAATCATTTTTATAAATATTTCCCTAACATTATAATTCCAATTCATAGTCCAAGCTCAAATAAAATGTACTATTGATCTAGTGTATGCATCTGCAAGTCTGAATTTTTTTTTTTTTTTCTTTTTTGGTTAAATGACCAGATTGATTAGCACACAGGACACTATACTTAAATTTTAGGTATGGTGAATCCCTATCAATTTAAATATACTTTGATGGATTTACTGAGAAAATTTATGTTGTAAGTTAAAATGAGGCCTATAGCAGACCTGTTTACTCTTACGATTTTGGCATATAATGTACAATTTTAAGGTGTATACATTATATATACCGGTTCTGAATGTTTATTTGTTACTATTAAGATAATGAACGATTTTGTGATGATATTTTACGATTTTAAGAGTTTGAGGGTAAACAGGTCTGCTATAGGCATAGGCCAATATTTAATTATATTTTACAGTCCAATATATTTTCCAGTAATCAATTAATATTTAAACAGCCTTTTTAATATGTATCAGTTTCAGGGTCCACAGATCAGTTTGGTAACTTTGCATCTATAAATATAAAAAATTTGGGGACACAGGTTAGTCTGCTTCTCTAAAATGGGGTTGAGATCAAACAAAGCGTTGAGAACCTGTTATTTAGGAGACTGAACCACTGAGAGTAATGTATATTTATTGTGGCTTCTATCTAAGCTGAATTCAGAGTAGTAACTCTAGAATTACAAGAGAATGAAGATACAAAAGTCATCTGGGCGAATGGATAAGGGGGGATATATATACAGTCTGAGAGATAGCAGGGGACTGTTAGTCAAGGTGTGAGAGATAGCAGAGGATAGTTGGTTACAGTGTGAGAGATAGCAGGGGATAGTACAGTGTGAGAGATAGCAGGGGATAGTTGGTTACAGTGTGAGAGATAGCAAGGGATAGTTGGTTACAGTGTGAGAGACAGCAGGGGATAGGTTTTTGTATGATTTGATAGTTAACCATTAGATTTCATAGAGTGTTTGTTACTTTCATAGAATTTTCATAGTAGGTGTGATACGACATATTGCAACCCGGTGGATCGTTTGGTAGAGTCTGTTGTTTGGATCCATCCTGTGTTCAAATAGGTATCTTGTAGTTGAAGCATATAGGGTAGATAGCAGGGTTGCTTAAACGCCCGTAACTTTAAGGATAGTCCCTAAAAATTTAACCTAAAATGACTTTCCCTAAACATCTGTTAAAAAATGAGACATTGTACAAATATTTTTTTGAAGTACAACAAACCAGGATATCACAATTTCTGTGATTTCTTCTTACTTGCTTGGAATTTGTATGATCATATTCAGCAGATATTCAAGACTGATGAGAATACTATACAATAATTAACTTTATAAAATGGGCTCAAGCCTCGTGGTTAAATGACTAGTCACAAACAAACATGTAGTATGTATATCTATTTTAAAAGTATGTCCTTTATAAGTTTGCTTGTCCATAAAAAAAATCTGCAAGATTTCATATTTGTCCATAAATTATTATTTTTTTTGAGTTGGTAAACCTAATAGATGGACACATAGATATAGAGTATTAGTGGAATGAGAATAGTGTACAATGTAAATAGAGAATTAAATTATAATATATTTACAAATTTATGTATATATATATATATATATA